>JASDQU010509579.1:32344-66860 GCA_032191745.1 Picea mariana
GTTTTGAGGAGGAGGCCGCTAGCTTTCCCTGTGGGAGACTTGGAGCAGCTTGCTTCCATTATTTACTGGAGCTATTCTACATTTGAGGAGGGCGCATGAGCTTGGCAGGCTTATTCCTTCCTGGTAGCATATCTAGCCATCAGATTTCAGTGAGGTCAGTTGCAGAGTGAGGACACCAACTGGAGCTACATTCTTGTGGAGGGGTTTTCCATTCTGACATCACAGTTGATTTCTGGAGCATTTACAGTGGTTCTGGCAGTTTTCATGAGGGGCACACCATCCAGGGGCGCATCTGCTTGAGGGAGCTTGTATATCAACTCTGTTGGAGTTGCTATTGTATCAGGTTCCACCATTTATTGTGTTTACTGTAACCCTTACTTGCTTTTCCTCATATATACATATAGATCTCAAACTGGTTTTCCCCGGGGGGGTTTTTGTCCAGGGTCATGTTGACCAAAAATACTGTGTCTACAAATGCATGCTATTAGTTCTTAGATCTGTCCATTATCAGCAGTAAATGATGTATTAGGTGTGTTGTATTTATTTGAGATGCATGTACTAATTTCCTATGGCTGAAACGACATGCTAGAGCACCCAAATTGAGAATACAACCATAACAATCAGCTTAAAATAAACATGACTGTTGGCTGTTATAAAACAGAAGAAAACTAAAACAAGACAGTGAAAACTTAGAGCCTTAGCTTGGTCAAAGACAGACCAAGAAGGCAAGCTGATAGGACCTGAAATTTTCACTCAATATAAACTTCTTCCTCAATTTCACCATTGAGAATAGCTGTCTTTACATCCATCTGATGTAGCTTCCAGCCCATGGAAGCAGCTAGTGTAATGATAGATCGGATGGAGGTATATCTGGCTACAGGTGCAAAAATCTTGTCATAGTTGGCTCCTTCTATTTGTGAAAATCCTCTAGCCACAAATCTTGCTTTGTATTTTTCAATGCTTCCATCAGTAGCATGTTTTGACTTTGTAAATCCATTTGGAAGTCACTATGGACTTTCCCTCTGGTCTTGGAACAACATCCCATACATCAGTTTTTAATATAGATTGGTATTCTTCAATCATGGCATCTTGCCATACTTGTTCACTTGAAGCTTCTCCATGACAAGTTGGCTCTGAGTCAATAATGTGGGTCATGGCTGAAAGGTAGCTTGAGAATCTCTTTTGCCTCTTTCTTTCTCTGGTTGCTCCTTGTGGGGATTTATGCCCTTTTGCTTCTTCAAAAGTTTGTCGAGCCCAAGCAGGCATTTTATGTCCAAAATTGATGTCTTTGGGTATGTTGCTTGGGGCAATTGAATTTGCTAGAGCAACTGGATCAACTGGAGCTATTGGCTTATCTGGAATAATACCATTCTCCCTCTAAACTGCTGAAGGGGGAGAAGGTATTGTTTCACTATCAATTTCCATTTGAGCTTCTCTGGATTTCTGGAAAGTTACTTCTTCAAAAGTAACATCTCTGCTTCAATTTATCTCTGACCTGGGATGTATATTCGATATGCTTTTGAGGATTCACTGTATCCTACAAATGTACCCTCCCTTCCTGAAGGTTCTAGTTTGGATCTCTTTTCTTTGGGTACGTGAAGGTACATTGGACATCCAAATATTCTGAAGTGTCCGATCTCAGGCTTTACTTTGGAGAATGCTTCTTCTGGAGTAATGTTCTTCAAGATCTGATGAGGACTACGGTTTTGAGCATATACTGTTGTCATACATGCTTCTTCCCATAGAGTCATAGGTAGACTCTGATCATGTATCATTGCTTTAGTTGCCTCAATGATAGTTCTGTTTTTCCTTTAAGCAACCCCATTTTGTTGAGGGTTGTAAGGAACTGTGAACTCCCTCTTGATTCTTGCTTCAATACAAAAACTGTTGAATTCTTTTGAGGTGTATTATCCTCCATTGTCTGATCTTAATATTTTGATTGTTCTTCCGGTCAGGTTTTCAACCTGAGCTTTGAATTCTTGAAACTTGGCAAGGACTCCATCCTTGTTCTTCAGAAAGTAAATCCAAGTTTTCCTGGAGTGATCATCTATGAAGAGTACATAGTATAAGTACCCATTTAAGGACGCAACAGTCATTGGCCCACATACATCTGAATGTATCAAGTCCAAGATTTCCTTGGATTTGTTTTCACTGCTAGGAAAGGATCCTTTAACATTTTTTCCAAGAGCACAACCTTTGCAAACACCTTTATGCTAAATCTGTATCTCTTGTAGACTTGTTACCATTTTCCCTAGAGTTGGAAGAGCTCTATAATGAATGTGAACACGTCTTCTATGCCATAACTCACTCAAGCTGATAGTGTGATGTAATAAGGCTTGAACTAGTTTGATGGTCAACTTGTACAAGCTGTTTTCTCAGACACTAATTACTTTGGAAGAGCTTATATGAGAGTCTTTGTGCCATGCAAGAACTCTTCCTTCTGATAAAGTAATTTTGTAACCTTTGTCTTGCAAAGCCGAAATAGAGACAAGGTTTCTCTTCATTCTGGGTACATATAGTACTTCTTCTAGTTTAAGCTGCATATCTGAATCTAGTTGGAAGGTAGAAGTTCCAACTCCTCTCACATTATATCTGGCATCATCTCCAAGAACAACATGTAGATGTGTCTCTTTCTCAACGAAATGTGTTAGATGATTTCTAAGACCGGTCATGTGCCTGGAGGCACTATTGTCAATTAGCCAAGTATTGTCATTGATAGGAACCATACCTGAGAGTGTTGAGATGTTGATGTCTTCATTTCTTTAAGGTCTTGTCTTTCTGGAATTGAGCTTGCTTGAATCATCAAGCTTACTTCCCATCATGATTTTGCTGATCTTCACAAACCCTTGTCAACTAGGCTAGCACTTTTAGATTTTGTTGGGCTTATGACTGCCAACAATAAGCCTTGATAGATATGATAGCCCTGGTGAGCTGAAGAGCTTCTTCAAGAAGTTTGCAAAAATATAATTCTGAATTTTTCTACAGAATTTGGCAAAACCCTAGAAACCCCTAGAGCGAAAAAATCAAAATGCCCGAAAATGCAATCTAAGACTTGTTGGAGGTGCGCTGAAAGAGGCCGTACACTCCTATGTTCGTTTTAGCCCCAACGTCCAAATTTTGAGTGCTGAAAACTCTCAGAAGGGTAGGCCGTACGAAATTTCTGGGAACCCTACGAGGGTCATACGGTTTCTACAAAAGTGAGAGAGAATGGCTGGAAAGTGCTTGTGCAATGGGATCTTCAAGACCTATGCTCTTATACCATGTTGATTTTTCAATAAGCTAAGTTAATCATGTAGTTCATTTCAATTTGCATTTGTTTTAACCATAAAAAAGAATGTTGGAGCAACCAAGATCACAAGAAGAAACACCATGCACAAGAACACAAGAAGTATCCTCGGAAACCCTTCTCACAAGGGAAGAAAACCCAGCCAAATCCCTTTCTATATTCTTCAAGAGAAAGGCCTTCACCACTAATAAGACTTAGCACACAAGAAGGTGCTCAAACCCTAGAAGACTAGCGCCCAAGTGAGGTGCGCACTTTTCCCAAGAGGATGTACTTGCTGAAATTTCCAAACTTGTGTGTAGGATATGTGTAGGATATTAACCAGATTAATTATCTTTTACATTTATTACTAATCACATTAAGGTGGGGCCATCCTGTACCCTTTACATTGCAATTAGGGTTATAGGCATGTCTGACTCTTGAAAAATATAGCAAGGGATCTGATACACCCACTAGTGCTCATCCACTAGGGCACATCCTTAGGGATGTCCATATCTCTGGCTCACTGCATTACACAAAAGAACCAGATCTTCACACGTTCACTTGTGCTCGTCCACATGCACGTCCACTCTACAGATCTTCTTTCTCACTGCCTCACACAGGAGAATCATTTGGAGTTTCTCTTCAACTCTGCTGCTCAGAGGAGCCTAATACATCATCTTCATATCTGTTCACATGACGATGTACCCAACACTTTGGGATTTCACACGTGTTGTCGTCCTAATACACACTTGCAAACGTGAGCTAAGTCTGGCTCACTTAGTGTGTCCTTGGAGGCACAATGCCTAGGTTGACAACCCACGCTGTCACTTTGACCGGAACCTCTTCCGTCTAGGCTCATTCCTAGGGAAGCCAAGGGGGTTAGTCCCTAGTTTCTAGATTAGTTTTAGAGTTAAGTTCTAGGAGTTAGTTTTAATTTGTTAAAGTTTGGGGGGATTCTAATCCTAAGATGCACAAGCAGCAATGCAAGATGCAAGGGTTAGTATGTTAAGCAAGACCTTTTCCTAGGGCAACTAAGACTAGTGCCTAAGATTGGGCAAGGGGTCTACTAAAGTTAAAGGGTGATTCGTTACAAGTATGATTACAATATTACTTACAAAAGAAAAATTGAATCAACAATTAAGTACAAGATTTACAATTAAAGAATGCTAGAATACAACTAACAAGCTAACCACTTTAATTATTTTGTGTGCAGGGTACAAGGAGATCAAAGCATCACATTACATTTATGAGATCATCATCAATACATCATCAATACATCAACCAAGAAGACTTATGAGTTTTAAGCACAAGTATTATGAAGATGAAGAAGACCCACTATTATTTATTAAACCTTCAAAGTATTTATTAGATTGAGTCCAAGGTTGAATTATTAAGCTTCCTTAAGATTATTAAATTTTAGTTACTTTTATTAAGCTTTCACCAAAGCCTCCTCCCCCTATTGCCAAATGACTGTTGGATGCTCAAGAAGTATGGCAACGAGGCCTACCCTAGCTTCGCAGGTCAGCCCGAAAGATTGAGTTCTTACAGAAAGGACGCTCTGCGCCACGAGACCGTCCCCGGCCTAATCACCTTCCGTTGCCCCTCAATCCCCGTTTTAGATGGTGGTCTAAGGTATCCTAAAGAGTCTATTAAGTTATTATATGAATTAGGTAGACTTTTAGGAGTGTTTTAGAGTGTTTTAAGAGTTTTATGACACTTTTTAAAGGTGATTTAGTGACTTGGCCGAAACTCACGTCAGCCTAAAATGTGTTGCTTAAGATTATAAATGAAAGGGCATTAACACATATATGCTATGTGAGAGCAAATCACTTAGTTGCACAAATAGATAGCTTGCAAATTTAAGAAAGAAATTACAAGGGCAAGAACAAATTGCCAACCAAGAAATGAAGGACAATCACACTTATCTTATGATTAAGAGCATTTAGATATGAGCATTAAGTGTGAGAGAGAAAAAGATTTAAGTGTTTGCCTACACTATCAACTTATCCAATGAGATTACCTCAAAGATGTGGCAAATGGCCTTAGAGATCAAGCATGAAAGAAAAGAAGCACCATTTACTTATTGAAGCTCTTAAGCATTTAGGAATTTAGATCTAAGCATCTAAGAGAAAGATTAAACTTTGGAAAGCTTAAACATGCAAATAGATCTAGTTAAGTTATTGATGCCCAATAGGCTTAAGCTAAGGATTAACCATGTATGAGATCTAGATCTAGAATAATTTAGAACATTAAGCACTTAGATCACAATCACATATTAAAACCCTAACCTCACCTTTTGGGGTATTCCTCTCCCAATAGGTAGGCAATTAATTAGCTTGCTTAACTTAGAAAATATTGAGAAAAGAGAGAAGCAAGCAAGCAAGCAAGAGATACAAACTAAGGAAAGAAATAAGCAAGCAAACAAAAGGCAAACCCTACCCCACCTCTAAGGTTAAGAAGATGCCCACTTCACCTTCTAAACCCCACGTCCTAGCTCAAAAAGGCTCAAAAAATGCAAAGAAGACAAGATCTAGACTAGATCTAAGCTACCCAAGAGGCTCACACGTGGGAGAAGGCCGTACCACTTCTTCTCCCACAACTATGAGCCACTAACAAGCAACCAAAAGAAGAAATCATGCACAAGAAAGCCTAGAAATTGACAAGGAGGGTTTTTTAGTGTTGTGTGGATGTCCTTGAGTAGCCAATCCTCTCTCAACCAGATCTGAACCTGCAAAAACCAGCAAGGTTTCCCTTGCTAGGAGTGCTACACACAACAATACAAATGGAGGAAATTTTTTTCTTTTTAGGGCAAAATTTTCCTTGATTTTTTTTTGGAAAAATTGATATTATGATGACCATACAACTATATTATGCTAGCTGAAATATAGTTTGCAAAGAAATATAAGGAGGAGCAATAGAAGAAGATTGCTTGGAATGTATGAAAATCTCAAAGGGGGACTCTTCCAAGAGGCATCCCTAATGAAACCCTTGAAGTTCAACCTGCAAAATCTGACACAATAGCATGTATACAATGGATAATATGGAGGGTTAAACTAATAAAGTGAAATACTTGCACCCTATCTAGCTAACCACATATATAGATCTACAAGACCACTCTTTGCAAGATCTACTCAAATAAAATACTTTACGTAAGATCCATTCATGCAACCACCATATCAAATTGAAACAAATTTACCTCATGTGTTGTAAGAACCAAAATACTTATAGCTCTTTCCAAAATCCTCCAAAGCTTCTTTTATTATTGCATCAAGGAAAGGGATTTTGGAGAAATACTTGCTCCAAAACCCTAAGAGAAGAAAGATGAAAATGGATGGAATAGAGAGAGAGAGAGTTGAAAATCAAGTAGCATAACACTAGCTCAAGATACGGTGAGTTGGGAGTGAGGAGAGGGGTCTATTTATACTTGGAGAGGCAAACCTACCTCTCTTGTATCAATGCCAAGTGTCCACCACCAAGCATAAGAGTAGATCTCAAGGCTAGGGCACACCATCTAGGGTTTAGATCATAGATCTAGGGTGTAGATGGGTGTGGGAGGTGTTGGGATCAAGAAAAAGTGTAGTGGAAGGCTATGGGATGCGTGCCAAGGGAGAGAAGAGGCCCCAAATAATAAAAACGAATTTTCCTTGGAGATCCACAAGAGGGGGGGGGTAACTCTCCTTGGAGGGCGCACCACTTGGGGGAGATCACATGGATCAAGGATGTGGATGAGTGAGGGAGTGTGGGGATCAAGCAAAACGGCAAGTGGGAGGCTAGAAAAAGTGTGCCAAGGGATATATTTAGTCTCCCCTTAATTTTTTCATTATTTTTTTGTTTTTTGGAGACTTTCTAGAAGGGAGGCCCTCTAGGCAAAGTGACGTTTTTGCTTAATGGCTAGGTGGGGGGGTGATGTGAGGGTTGGAAAAGGTTAGGAAAGGTTAGGAAAAATCTCTCTCACCTTTATCCATCTTTACATCATCCTCTAACTCATTATTACAAAATGACATTTTTGCTATGTTTGGACTTTAGCAATTAAAATTGTTGTTTTTGATTGACTGACACTCCGGGTGGACAAACCCATAGCAGAAGTTGTCCAACTGAGCTGAAACTTGGTCCATGGATGTAGGGGGTGCTATTCCATTTCTTTTGAGCACAAATACTCCTATCAAAAGTCCAAGGACCTAGTTTTTACAATTTTTGCTCAAAAATAAATAATTAAACCTCCAAACTTAGGGAAATTTAATTAAAAAATAATTAATTAAAAAAAAAACTAACTTAGACTCAATGGAATTCTGCGAAACTTTCTAAGATGTCTTGCATGGTCATTTACAATGATTCCCTATAATAGTTATCAAAAGATAAGCCCACTAGAACGTCGCTCACCACTTTGGAGGAATTATTGCAAGTGTGAGGGAAAAACTCAAGGGAAATTAATAAGGCTGAAAAGCCCAATTGATAACTTGAGGATGAAAAACCCTCGGTGAAAGGGACTCTCCCAGTGAACCGATCCCAAGGTAACTGACCTAGACATGACTCATGTAGACCTATTACATTATTGACCCACGTAGGGGCGCGGAAATTCTAGTTACAAAAAGAAGTGCTGGGGCCAAACATGCTGTGTAGAACCAAAAGTCTTCAACAAATTTGCATTTGATGATGCATCTGTTCATGGCACATGGAGTTGACCACCTATGTTGGAGAGGCGGTCAACAACACGTTCACCTTGTGCTCAACCACAAGCATGTCTAACTCAACAAATCGCCTTTCCCACTGGATAATCATCTGGAGTTCTTCTCAACTCTCTTAATGGAGGAGGTCATCTCTATGTTCCAGTTCTGTCTCAGGTAGGAACCACGTACCCTTCTTAGGGGTTTTCTCTCAGGTTTGTAAGCCGGAGAAAGACTCACATAGCTGCAATGATCCACATCTCACAGGTTTGTAGGTTGGAAAATGTCTCACATAGCTGTAATCATCAACAGTGTTGTGATCAAACATTCCTCCATGGTAACTTGGAATCAACACAAGAAGTTTCTCCTAGAGGAGATGTTAGTTGTATCTGTTACATTAATCATTTATCTCAATATGCTCACATGCTACCAAGTATAATACTTTTCAAAGATTGCTACCTCAACTATAGTGTTTACTTGTAAAGGGGTAGTTGTCAACTTGTCATGTGCAACTTTGAATCTTATTAACTTAATTAATCAAACCTGGAACCTGGAATGAGTGTGTTTCTTTTCTTCCAAGTCTCCTTCACTCAAGATGACGAGTGCTTTCTTCAACCTGTCTTTTGTACTAAGACAATATGCTATCTTGACAGAAGGCTGGGTTAGAGAATAACTCTATGATCTCAACTTTAATCCATCTAATACCTTGACTTTAATTTTTGACCAAAGGTTAGTATGATGGTCATAGCTTCAACATACAACCTAGGTCAAAATAATGTCATAACAAATAGATGCATATCAGAATAATCAAACCTAGGTTGCATTATTCCTTTTAATGTGTTGGATCTTGAGATCCTTTTGGATCTATGGCAAGAGATCCCTTCTCCTGCAAATACCCTTTAAAGCTTAACAGTTTAAACATATGTGAATACATACCTCTGATAGTATTTGCAGGTACTGGCACCATCTGGTAGCAACAGTAATAATTACCAACTTTTAAAAACTTCAAGGGTGATTGCAACTGGCATTGCAACTAATACTTCAACTGATACTGCAACTGCAACTGATTCTGAAATTGCAACTGCAACTGCAACTTAGGGTTTTATGAGGAAACCCTAATTTTTCAAACTTCAAATTTTGAAATTCCGATCCAGGGGATAGATGCGCTGAGCTGAGGCGAGTAAGCTGGTGTAGTTAGATTTCTGAATATCCAAATTTTACCCCTTGAAACTGAGCTTGTGAAAATCTGGACTGGTACTGGTTTTGGTTTCCTGGTTTTCTGGTACTTCTGGTTTTTTGGTACTAGTGAAAACTAGGGTTTCACTTTCCGGGAGTTCTATCCACTGCAAAGGTGCGCTCAAGATGCCAAAATCTTTACTAGGGCAGGGCACACTTTTCTAGATGGGTTTTAGGAAAAGAATCCTCTCCAACAAAAGCCCTAAATTTCTTGTACGACAACAATGACGTTTTTCTTTATCCAGTGAAAGATGCTCTCTTCAACTTAGCTCTGATACCATGTTAATGTTTAAGCTATTATTAGGTTTCTTTTTAATTTACTAGATAATCATAGCATAGATAGGATCACTGAGAGAAACACAATCACAAGATACACTGCATTTATCCTGGGAAACCCTCATGGGGAAGAAAACCCAACAAAAACTTCCTTAATATAGATATCCAATACAATGCCAAGACAATAAACCAAACACTAGAGAATATCCTCTACTAAGCAATGCGCCTCTCTCTCTTCCTTCTTCCGGCAACCGACAATTGCAACTTCCTTCAAACTTGCGCACTAGATGAGTGAGCTGAGTGAGTGAACAAATGAGGCACTGGCTTCCTTTATTTACACAAATCGGCAGGTGCTGAAAAGGTGTCTCTTCGTTGGCAGGGCCGACTTGTCTTTCTGAGTGGTTAAAACCACTTTAATTGCTTGGGGGTCGACTTCTCAATTTGCATAATACAATTAGGGTTTGACCAATCCACAAAAGTGGATTGGTCAATTACAATGCCCGACATGATCAATCCAAAAAAGGGGATTGATCTAATGAATAATAAATAGAATACTCTTTGCAGTTACAATATTTCAACACACACACGTCATCTCACCTCAGTCCAGAGGAGTATGACACACCCATCACATGGGCATTCTTGCAGATCGTCTCAACTCAGTCCAGAGGAGAACTACCTGGAGAATGTCTCATGAAGTTGCAATCATCAACACACATATCATGCACTCACATATAAAATCGATATGGAAGTGGAGAGAATTTAAAAATTATATTTTACTAATAATATGCAGCCAACAATACATTTCTCTCACTTGATGTATATCACGATGATATATATTATTATCATCATACATTATTTATTTATACTATATAGCACCCCGGGGAAGTAACATTGGTTTAACCACCTAGAACCTAGATCATTTATGCGTTGGTCACATATAAAGTCACTAATTCTATGTTTAATGTAACTTCTAACATTTATTTGAGTGTTGTATTAGTCCAACGCCATGCCTACTCTTCTGAATCTCTTTATAGAACACAACCTTCCAATCCTTCTGAATTTTCATAATGAATGGTGTAGTAGTTTTAATTTATTTAATTTGACATATTGATATTGTATCATACTAAGTTATTCCCATAGGTAATTATATATGTCACTGGAACATCTGCCATACCCTTCATTAGCATACAATAAATGCTTTTAGTAAAGAAGCAATACAAAAATTCCTAGGAATGACCTAAGGAACATCTCCCAGATGTTTTCTGGCAAATTCCAATATGAAAATGCTGCTACTTATTGTGAGAAGAATCCTTGACAATTTGAGGCATAGATGAACCCCAAAACTTTGAACAAAGGACAAAAAAAGAGAAAAAGAAATAGCAACTTTCTTATTGTAAAATATTGTAGCTTCAATGCCACAAACATAATCATTTTAAATTTATGAAGTTGTGAAATGTATATGTGTATATACATTTACACACACACACACACACACACACACACACACACACACACACACACACAAAGATAGATAAATAGATAGATAGATAGATATTCTTTGTCTGTTTTATGAAATTTTGAAAGTGTCATTTCCAAAAGCTGTGCTTGCTTCTGCATTCCAAGTGACATGGTTAGTTATTACTATTAGTCCTTTAGTTATGTCAAAGAACATGTTAGTGCCAACAAATTTGAGAGATAATCATAGAGGAACTAAAAGAGTAATGGTACACTCTTGAATTGATAATTATACTTGGCATAGATATGATAACTTTTTACTAATTTGTAGTCAGTGGGCCTCGTCTCATTCTTTTTATACTGATTTATAATATATATTACATCATTACAAGATTTCCATTGTAGAGTCTATAATTTACTTCCTATCATGTGGAGAGATACTGGTAAAGAACAGGTTTTTATTGCTCTTATATTGTCAACTTTTTGTTCTGACTTGTTTGTCACAATTACAAGGCTTCAACTTTGTAATTCATGATAACTATAATACAAATAGTAATGCTTTCTTGATACGTACGTAATTAGCAACAAAGTGCCATTTTTGTTGAAAAAAAATGTTGTTTTGTTATAGCTAATTTCTATTGATTTTGTAGGTTGCTTATGCCGACTATGTAAAGAATTATTTATCTGATGGAGGCGTTGAAAGTTATGGCCAACAGTTCCTGAAAAGCACAACTGTTGATGCTGATAGCAACGGAGTATCTAGTAATGACTTAACCTATGATTGAAAATGGATCTTACTCTTACCAACTAGGATAGCATTGGATCAATACTAGATTTCATTATCCTTGCAGTCATTAAAAATAAAATTTGACTTAGAGAGTTTTGTACTATATTAAGTTTGTCTATTTCTCGGTTGTGTTTCAGATGCTCGGTCATGGTGGTATCAGGTTTGCACAGAGTTTGCTTACTTTCAAGTTGCCCCATCCAATGATAGTGTACGATCGTCGAAAGTGGATACAAAGTAAGAAAATATGCTCCTTGAATTTTCTTTTTATTTTCTAAGGCTTCTATTGGAACTGTCATTGGAGACCAGCTCACAACTTTAAGAACACAAAGTACATATTGCAAAGGAATCCTATCATTTAATCCCCTAAACATGCCTTAAACCTTTTTCTAGGGCTGGAAAATGCATGTAGTTATAACAAGAAGTAGCATGCAATCGTGTTGATGTCCATGAATCATGCACAAGGCCCTTACTTTTTTATCATATTTTGAGACATGGATAACATTTCAAATGCAATGGAATTCAACCTATAACACAATCCAAGGTTGCTAGAGCATGGGAGCAGAGTGGGTGTGCCATTTCCCAAAAAACCTTGGGAGCGAAGTGTTCCGGGTGTGTTTTTTTCATACATAGACACACACATTATATTCAAAAAAACATGCAGAATGCTAAATTAGTTGCAGAATATATGAAAACATGCATATTTGTGCTACTTGTAGATGAATACTACATTATTATGAAGTTAGAAATGGCATCCATAGTACATTAATGATTAATCATTCAAGCATCAATCATCTAGCAATTACAAACAAACATGCAAATTTTTAAACCATATAATGGAAAGTAGACCATTAACTTAGGGAATGAAATAGGTAGTTATAATAAGAGGTGGCATGCAATCATGTTGAAGACCATGAATCATGCACACCGCCCTTACTTCTTTATCATATTTTGAGACATGGATAACATTTCAAATGCAATGGAATTGAACCTATAACACAATCCAAGGTTGCTAGAGCATGGGAGCAGAGTGGGAGCACTATTTCCCAAAAAAGCTCGGTAGCGGAGTGTCCCAGGTGTGTTATATATATTATAATGCATTTATATTCAAAAAAACATGTTGAGTGCCAAATTAGCTGCAGAATATATGAAAACATGCATATTCGTGATACTTGTAGATGAATACTACATTATTATGAAGTTAGAAATTGCATCCATAGTACATTAATGATTAATCAATCAAACATCAACCATCTAGCATATACAAACAAACATACAAATTTTTAAACTATATAGTAGGAAGTAGACCATTAACTTATGGAATGAAATAGGTTATCCACCAACTGTCAACATGGCCATCTGCATAAGTTCTATGATAGTTAAGTTTACAAAACAGGCCATCTGCATAAGTTCTAAAATGATAGTTTAAATGAAGTATGAAGATCAAAAGGTTCAAAAGACTAAACTAGTTGAGTTGACTTGAGATGGCTCTCCAGTTCGTACTCCTATGGATTTAGTTGAGTTGATCTGTTGAGAGTGACGTCCCTAGTGGCAGAGCACTAGAGGATGTGTGTGAGACCCCTTGATATATTGTCAAAGATTAAGACTATTGTAAAACCCTAATTTGTATTGTGAAGGGTACAAGTCGGCCCTACTGTGTAAAGACAATTAATATTATGTAAAAGACTAATTGTATTATTGAGTTGTACAAGTCGGTCCTATTGTGCTAATAAAAATGTCTATTCATTGAGGGTCATGTATATATTAGAGAGATACATCCGCATTGAGGATCATATCCCATTCTCTCACAACGCATACATGGAGAGCTGAAATTTAGTGCGCACTCTTTTCTATGTGCTATCCTTCTTGGTCATAGATCACCCTATTATGTGCGCTAGGATTTTCTGTGTGAGGGTTTCTTCTCTTGGCAATATAGTAAAGGGTTGTTGGGTTTTTCCCTTGTTTGAGAAGGGTTTTCTGTGATGTCCCGTTCCAAGAGTAGGCTAGCAAGGAGTGACTTAGTAGTCTATGTGTTCTCGTAGACTATAGTCAGGCACAAACAAGGAACAAGATGGAGAAATAAGGAGGAATTGATGGCTAAACGATGAATTAAGCCAAAATACTTGGGAAAAGTCACTTAAGCCTAAGTCAACGAAGAATTAGAATGAAAAGGTGCTAAAGGGGGACTTAATTAATTAATTATTCACCTTAGGAGGAAAAACGCTTAGCTTAAGTGAGGTCAATGGTGAATTAGATTGGGAATGGTATAAAGGGAGGAATTTGACCTAATTCCTCATTATGCATTGTTATGATTTGTTGTTGAGAGTTCCTAGAGGAGGAAGAGAGTCGACCTTGCTGTTTTGTGGATTTCTGGAGGAAACCACCACCATTGATCGGTTTCGGTGTTGAGAGACACACCCTAGCCCATCAGAGATACCATCTAGGTATTTCATCGAGCTATTCAGGAGTTCCTAGTACAGTGTGCACAGCTCAGCCAGTGAGGGCGCAAGTCAGATTGAGGGTTTGTGGAGCTGCACGAGGTCTGAGCTCATATTGCAGTTTCCTCCCGACCCAGTAAAGATCCAGCCAGGGCGCTTCTATTGAGCCATTTATCATCAGATTCTAATGGTGGAATCTTGCAGACCGCATCATCCAGCCATTTAGGCCGCAACTCTTCCGACGGTGCATTTGGGGTTGCAAACAGAGCATCATGACAGATTCGAGGAAACCCTTTTGACCTAGTTTTGCATTTGGCAAGACGATCGTTTTGAGCCTTATAGCAGTTGATTCCGTTGGTGGAATCATTTAGGGCGCATCCAGTGTCCCAAGAGGTGCGCAAACCCCCTAGGGGTCTAGATCCAGTACCTCAGAGGCCAGATCTGATATCCGGCACTCATCCATTCCAGTGTAGAGGCTAGGGCACTTCTATTGGAGCAATTTTCGGCGCATTCCGACGGTCTATCCTTCCGGACGAGTTTTCCAGCTGGTAGCGGTTACTGTATTTCTCTGGAGTCGCATATTTCTGCTGATCTATCCGTGCATGCATCAGATCTGCATTCATCTTCTGATCACGAGTATTTTTATGCTATTTGATTGTATTCCAGTGACGATCCATGAGATCTAGCTCACGATTATACTCTATATTTCCAGTGTTTTATTGTATTTCCATGCTTGAGTCGCATAATATATGTTATTGGGCAGTTGATGTTCTTTACTTCCGCATGCATCCTTTATATAATGTTTAAACCATAAATACGGAACATGCACATGCAATAACCAACATGCACCTGAAATAACCAGCATGCACATGCAATAACCATAAAGATCTCAAACACACAACTGAAACGCATTCAGAAATCTTCAGTGTATTAGATCTGCAAGACAGAACATTGGATCAGTAGCAAATATCTTGATCTGCAGGATCAGGGATATTTCATTTTCCCAGGATAACTTCTTGTGTCTTGTGCATGGTTATTCTTCTTGTGATCTTGGTTTACTATAGCTATTGTGTTGCTGCATTGTTTATGGTTCAAGTTCATGCTAAAATGAAAAGAAACTACATGTGCTTGAGTAACCATAAAAAATTCAACAAAATCGACACTCATCATTTCCATCTATTGAAAGGATGATATCCTTAACAATTGAATCAACCTTGCTAATGATCCTATGGGCCTTATCCGAAAGAGTCAAATTTGGCAGCTCACCTATTCTCCTATTCTGGTTCTGCTTATTTAATTTTCTTTTAAGAAAATACCCCAATCAACCCTTCTTTATGTCACACTGCATCTCAAAACAATAGTAAACTCACTGATCAGTGGAACATTGATGGTTCATGTACATCATATGGGGTGAACTCAACATTACATAGTTTACCATTCGACATCAACATTTCATGAGTACCTTGGCCATATTGGTACATTGTTGCAGAGCTTTATTCCATCTAGACTTTGTTCCGAAGTTGTATTGAATGGATGTTTGGAGATGATCCACATATCAATCTTCTAGGGCTACAAAACATGTGTTATTTTTATCGGGTTTCTAGTTGAGGTTTCTTGACCTATATTTAGCAAGTTTTCCCCATGCATTGAATTGGCATTCAGATTTGGAGGATGCAGGTTTGATACCTATTATCACACAAACTTGCATTTATAGAGATAAAGTATGAAAGCTCTAGTGTGATCCGGTGTTACCAAGAGGGCTGCCATTGTCACCTCACCAACCCTCTTTTACTTCAGGCCAACTCGTCTTTGGCTCAAGGGGTTTCCCTGGATTGAGATTGTTGGGACTTGGGGGAATGAAGCTCAAGGTGATGTGAAGAGTGAGTTCGAGAAAAATGATTTTGGTAAAGCTTTGGGGTAATAAAAGGGTGGTCGGAAGCCTATAGATCAATGTATTTTTTCATTGGGCATATGGAGAGTTGAGACAATGAAACAACTTGAAAGGAAGGCTAAAAGCGTAAGAAGACTTGAAGATCAAAACCCTAGGACTAACCTTCTAGGAAAACAAACCCTAGAGTTTATCCCCTCATAAACCCTTGGTGCCATCCTACTTCTCTAGCATCTAGCAAATGTTAAGTGGAACTAGGTCAAACCGTAGAGTTTAAACTTTATCCCCTCATAACCCTAGGTTTCAACCTCAAGGACAAGGTTAAGGGGATATACAATCATAATCCCTAATTTGACTTCTTATGCTTCAACAAAAATTGAGATGGACAAAACAAGGGAAGGGGGTAAACAATCTTAATCCTTCCTTAGGGTTTCCACAAAATTATTCAAGGAGACAAAGATAACATGCAACTATTACCCATCTAATAGAGCATCCACCTTCCAAGAACAAACACTTTAACTTGGAAAGACAACTTACTATACCAAGTTGCTATGCATGAAGGAACCCTATTTTCATGAAAGATCCACCAAAACCAGAAAAGCATCCACTAGATCAATCCTCCAAAAGTGCGCATAAGTAAAAGATGCTCCAACAAGATTTAAAAAAATTTCAGACCTCCTAACGGATTTCTCCCATGAGTCTTGGTGAGAAAATGAGAGGAAGTGCTCCTTTATTTATAAAGGTGCTCAACTTCCTTGTACATTAAAATATTATTTTCTAAGCTAAAATCCCCTATTCTAGCCTATGGAGGGGCAAAAGGCCATCTTCAGTAATTAAATAATCTAAAATAATACAATTCGGGGCCATTCATTCCACATGTACAAAATCCAAGGGGCATAAGCCATGAAAGATGACAATTTTCCACAAATGAGGGGAATAGGGAGGGATTTGGTGCAGCATCCAGCCTCCAAAGGCCCTTCAACTACGTACCCTCTTCAAACAATCTTCAAAAATATGCAGGTCGGCCCTGCTTCCACTCTTGACAATTGTTGAAAAAATCTCTCTCATAAATATTTGTGTTGCCAGATGTGGTTGTCTTGACTTGCATGCTACATGTTTGTAAGGAAAACATTGCAAATGTTTTCAATGTCGTTGCTACCACATTATCATGCATGTGTCTACCATGCTATCACATGTGCCTTATTGGAAATGTGATAACATGTCTGTTAGAGAAAAAAATTGGTATGATCAAAATGCCTATATTTGTTTTTTGGTTTTTGGTTCGGGTGTTCATGGTCGCTACACTGCTGCGTATATACATTGCAGTTGTTGGCTCTGCTAGCACACGTCTGCCTCTCTGATTGTGTTCCACATTTATCTTTCACTCTTGTCATTATTGCATTCTTTTCTTTGCATCGTGGCGTTTGCTTTCAGATTGTTCTCTGCATCCTTCATTGTGCTGTCAGGATCTATGAACTACACTACACCTGCACTTCGGGAAAAAGTTTCATGGGTATGTGTTTGCATATGTCCTGGGAAAATTCTTCAGACCCGTTGTTTTCCTTTCCCTCTTTGATTAATCTTGCGGTATGTATTTTTTTCTTTTTCTGAGAAATGTTTAATATATTGCTTCATGAGACAAAGAGTTACATCAATCTCACAACAGGATTTCAAGGAAAATCCCTTTATAAAACAGATAGAAACACTTACATATGAGCCTTTCCTAAATAGCTAGGGATTCAACCTCTTTATGGACAAAACTGAATTTTTTTTTTTTTTTTTTTTCTGTAATTTATTAACGTCTCGAACATGAGAAACTTTAAAATACATATATATATATTTTGCCCTCTTAAAGAAACCTTTGGACTTTACTTTGACTTTGGACGCAGATTTTGAACTTTCTCTGATGCCCCCCTGTACATTTGAGGACGCTTCTATATATTTATGCTACACTGTGATGTGCCAAGATATGAGTTGGCATGGATCTCAATCACCTCGAATAGCAGTTCTTTGATACGAGTGTTAAAACATTGAACAGATATGTATATGCGGAAGAATTAGTGTTATATCTTATTCATATAGACAATATATTAGTGGCATACATTTGTATATAAATATTTATATGTGGAGACTTATGTTATTCACGTGAGAAACAATTCACTTTATTACACCTTAGTAACTTGTCCTTACATATCATTACGTGCATTTCCCAACATTACATTCTTTTAAGCCTAACTTTATAACTTAACTTAATGAACTTAATGATCTTGTGACTTAACTTTATAACCTACGACTTATGATCCCTAGGACCTAAGACTATAAAATAAAAATTAGAATGTCTTACAGGTACGGATAAGTTGGTTATGTTTTGGGATAAGCAGGGGTATTAGGTAGGTTATTAGAGTTTATTTTATACTGGTCATATCATGTATTGCGTAACATAGTACTGTAGGTATGAATATGGGCTTTAACTTTTAAGTTATGATATGCCTATAAAATGACTTAAAAATTAATTAGTTGCATGTCATTTTATAGTTACGTAAGTAGTTTCATAACCTACGTCTCTCTCATTAATGATTAAACATCTCTATGTATTGACTTTCACACATGTTTGAATCTCTCTCTTTGTCCATTTTTTGGAAAAGTGTTATGTTCATATTTAATATGTGTCACACCCCTTTCTTTAGTAGATGAAGATCAATGGGGATCTCCCAAGCTATTTATGTTGAACACAAACTTTGCAAAAGGCCATAACTTTGTCATCAAAAAGGTTCTGGCTACTATTTATGGATAATCTCTACAGTACATATAAGCACACAATATCTGTTTCAAATAGTCTTATTCCTCTACAAGATATGGTTATGTAATTAGAATGTGATACGTAACCAACATAACTTCATTACTTAGGCTAGGCTAGAATAGTGTAATTATGATTAAACATAGAGGTTGGCTATAGGTAAGCTCATTGGTATGTGCCACATGATTTGCATTTATAAATCGTGTATTGTACTCTTTTCATTTATATAATTAATCTCTTATCTTTATCTGAAATATTTCACTCTCAAATATCTGTCTATGTGCATAATCTAGACTTGTCTCTTACAGGATTCCATTTTGAACAATAGCAACAGTTCAGTAGCTTCATATGACAAGCAGAAAAATGCAATTGGATTACCCCACAAAAGCATTCATGCCTATTGAATATGTTGATACCCCTAACAAATACTAAAATCCATATTTATGTGCCCAACAAAACAGGCATGAATATTCTAGTACAAAACCATGGGAGTAATTTACAAGAATTCAGATGTAACAAACCACAACATCAACTAGTTGTAGGCACAACTGGTAGAGACTTCTAGCCAAGGTTATCTTTATTTGTCTATGGGGATTGCAATACTGTCTAAACTCACTGGTGACAAAGAAAGCTGAAGTCCTTCAATATTTTTCATATGTGTTTTGGGTATATTGTTTTTTTATTGGTTTGTCTCTTCTAATGATTTCTTTATTGAAAGAGTCTACATTTTAAATGTGTTTTAATGCTTTTTTATTTTAGGTACCATCTGGATCTCTGTGAAAATGTTTTTGGCAAAGGCATATACCCTGAAGTGGATATAACCAATTTGTACTATGGAGGCACTAGCATTGCAGGTTAGCTCATTAGTTTTATAATTTTTAAACTTTTATATTTGGTTGGTTTCTAGACAATTTAGTATCTCAATTGTAAAAACACTGTATGTAGTATGTACACAACACCATGAATATAAGTCACATGAAGTAGCAAGCATCACCATCACTATCCACCATCGTGCTGATCCATCCACCAAAATATGCAATTATAAAGAGAGAACCAGTGACAATCCATCACAATGGGAGAAATGAGTCTCCTCCAACCAAGGCAAACAAGCAACCAAATGATAACATCATCTCCAAGTCAAGCCAAACCTCATGAAGCTATCATCCTGTAAATCCCTGAAATGTGTGATGAAAATCACATGTGTAACCGTCATGCACTTTGAGGGGTAACACAGCTTGTTGCCGTCCTAATACACACCTACAAACGTGGAGAAGTCTCCAACCCACTTGGTGTGTCCTTGGAGGAACAATCCTGAATCCAGGCCCACTGTCACCTCGATCTGGACTCCTTCCATCTAGGCTCACTCCTAGGGAAGCCAAGGGGGGTAGACCCTATTAAACTATGTGAAAGATTAATTTTAGTTCTAGGAGTTAATTAATTTGTTGATTAGGGAGACCCAACCCAATGACCAGCAACAATGCAAAATGTAGTCTTTCAATGACAAGCAAACCTTTTTCTTTTCAAAATAAGAAAATACCAGTGCCTCAAGATTACCAAAATTTACTTATTGAAATAAACACAATAAAAAGATAATTCTGCAATAATGAAATCGATCTATGAGATATCTATACAATGAATATGAAAAATAATCTTACACTTGAAACAATTATGCTCAAATGAATAAAGAATACTTTGAAAATAAATATTCACAAGAAATGAAATCGCTTGAAAGTAAATTGCTTGAAACAAAAGGAATTGCAAAGCTTGAAATGTAGATGTCGTGAAGAGTGTGTAGGTTACTTTTAATAGATTTTTATGTCTCTCTTTGACTTAGGGGCAATTAGATGTGAATGTTGCAAACCTAAGCTATGTGACTACCCCAAGTCCTTATCCCTTCAACCAAGAGGAGCTGCTGGAGGATTATTGAGTGAAAAACTCAAGTAATTAAAATCGTTGAAAAAGCAAATTAATTACCTGAGGAAAATAAAACACTCTATGAAAGGACTTCTCTAATGATGAAGTCCTAGGCAACTAAATTACAAAACTTGACCCATGCTAACATGTTACATTACAAAAATTTCCCACGTAGGGGAGCAAACATTCCGTGGAGATGAAGAGAGAGAAAAAGAAAGTCCGGGGACAAAATTTCTTTGTTGAGCCATAAGTCTTCAACCTTGTCATACCGTAAGGTACATATCTTCATTGTACATGACGTTGACACTTTGGTGGTCAACATCTGGCTCCACATGAGGACGTGTGCTTGATCTTTGGGAATGAGAGCATACGAAAACCTCAGAATCTGAAAACAAAGTTCTCACCAATAACCAACATAAGTACATGTGTGAAAAAATAAACAATAATCAATAAATGAAATGACTATACAATGAACTATACAGATAAATGAAAAAGTAACAAAACTCAAAGGAGAAAGGTTAGAGATACGTTATAGAGGGTGCCCCTTTGGACACCAAATGGCTCATCATTTGAAAAATAGCTTGAGGGTTTACCATCAAAATGGCTAAGGTGGAAAGAATTAGGACCGACCATGTCATCGATGAAATAAGACCTCAAATGTCTGAAACATCCTTGTCTGGGATGACTCATTGACTATCCCTTTCCAAATTTGATCAATTTTGAGATTTTCTTGAGAATAAACCACCCAAGAAAGATAGGTCTTTCTTTATTCAACCAAACTTTGAAGTCTGGCAAGCCTTGTAATTTTTTTATGAATTTATGAATCAGACTGTCATGGTGGAAAGCCAACCACTGTTCGTAATGATATGGAATTTGTAAACTGAAGTTGCCTTCCATATTTCCATTATCTTGTATTGAATCATTTGATGATTGGGAGGTTGGAAGTGGAACTGTCAAGGAAACCACTTCATTGTTTTCATCAAGGTTGTCGAAGATCTTTTCTGAAGAGATGGGTTCTTCGGGAGGTGGGTGGGAATTTGAATTATCTGGATATTCAATAACTTCAAACTCAAATTCCTTTGTTTCCTCCTGATTAGTCACTGACTCATTCATAGGCTCATTTGGAATTTCCAAATGAAATTCCTCTTCATGTTCTCTGTGAAGCTCTAGCTCTATAAGATCTGAATATCCAATGTAATTACTTCCACTGACAAGGTGAGCTTCCAAGACTTTTAACTGATTTACACAAATGAACTCTGTGGCTTTAATAACCTCTGTTAATTCCTTGATGGGAGCTGCTGAAGCATCTGTCTTAACATTTGAATTGACTGTTTTTATATCTGGAGGTTCCTCCTCATTCCATTTTTCCATAAAAGCATCAATCAATTCCTTGTAAGTTTTAACTTGGTTATCCTTGAGTTTCGTGAACCAATCAAGATCATCATCATCAAAGGACATGATAAACAATTTCATTCCTATATCTTCATGTAAGACATTGTGACACCATGTATAAAAGCAATGAGAAACCCTGATAATGTGACTTCTAGCCCTAATAAAATTTCTTCGAAAACAAGGCAAATTTTGTAAAGTTTTTTTTGAAATCACATGTGGATAACCTCTTATTGCAGAAAAATCAATAGGTCTATAAAGATCATTCGTTTCTAAACTAGATTCATTAAGGAAAAAGTCAAAAACTTCTAACAGAAATGGACTGGGACCCAAAATTATTAAGGATCCTACGAGAAGAAAGCATGCCTAACCTCCTCCAAAAACCTTTTCAGGTTCAAGGATGAAGCTAAGAAAACTGTGAGTTCCTTCTTGAAAAATACTTTGTCAAATTATTTTTATGTGGAGTCGCTAGATGATCAAGTTTATTCTAAACAAACAAGAAGCATCAAACAAAGAAAAAACAAAAAGGAAATAAGAAGTTGTACTCCAGGAATAGAAAGACTTATCCTCGACAACGACGCCAAAGATGTTGCCGTCCTAATACACACCTACAAATGTGGAGAAGTCTCCAACCCACTTGGTGTGTCCTTGGAGGTACAAACTTGAATCCAGACCCACTGTCACCTCGATCTGGACTCCTTCCGTCTAGGCTCACTCTTAGGGAAGCCAAGGGGCGTAGACCCTATTAAACTATGTGAAAGATTAATTTTAGTTATAGGAGTTAATTAATTTGTTGATTAGGGAGACCCAACCCAATGACAAGCAACAATGCAAATCGCAGTATTTCAATGACAAGTAAACCTTTTTCTTTTCAAAATAACAAAAGACCAGTGCCTAAAGATTACCAAAATTTACTTATTGAAATAAACACAATAAAAAGATAATTCTACAAGAATGAAATCAATCTATGAGATATCTATACAATGAATATGAAAAATAATCTTACACTTGAAACAATTATGCTCAAATGAATAAAGAATACTTTGAAAATAGATATTCACAAGAAATGAAATCGCTTGAAAGTAAATTGCTTGAAACAAAATGAATTGCAAAGCTTGAAATGTAGATGTTGTGAAGAGTGTGTAGGCTACTTTTAATAGATTTTTAGGTCTCTCTTTGACTTAGGGGCAATTAGATGTGAATGTTGCAAACCTAAGCTATGTGACTACCCCAAGTCCTTATCCCTTCAACCAAGAGGAAGTGTTGGGTGCTCAACAAGGGTACAACAAGGTTCCCCCCTAGCTCCACAGGTCAAATTCAAGATGCTTGGGCACTCAACAAGGAGGACACTTAGTGACGTGAAACTGTCCCCGGCTTCAACCCCTTCTAGCCTTCCAAGTCACCCCTTTCTAATGGTTTTAACAATAATAGAATTAGGTGCCTAATTAGACTAGCCACACAGTCCTTTGCCCTTTTTTGGTACCCAAGATCCACAGAGTGGCAAGGGGAGAGAATATGGGGCAAAAGGTGGGGAAAAAAGTTTGATTACTTTGCAAAAAAAGAAATTCTAACTAGCCGTCACGATATTGCAAGGGTCGTAGAGCCACTCACATGCAAGGTGTGGGAACAAAGAGAAAAGTAAAATAACTTAGAAAGAATGAAACAAGCAAGCTAGCCATACAACTTTTCCTTAAGGACAAAGGTGGAAAAAATTAAACAACTTTACAACCCTCACAACTATGGCATAATGTGGAGGACAAGCCTATCGATTTTGTGCCAAGGTGGGCAAAAGAATTTAAAGAATAAGCTAAGTAAATCCTAACCACTCAACCTTCTCTTTATGGGAGAAGAGGGGCAATTACTTAAGCAAAACTTACAAATCAAACAACTAAGAAAACACGGGATTGCAAGGGTGGCATTGCCACTCACATGCAAGATGTGGGCAAAACAAAAATTAGAAAATACTTTACAATTTACAAATAATAAAGACAAGAAAATAATGCAAGCCCAAAGGTGAAGGGATCTTGCACCACTACTCTTGGATGATTCCTTGAGTTTTTTGTGGCCAAGATTGGGCAGAACCTCCCCTTAGACTGGCGAAAAACTGCATAAAACAACAAGATATGTTTGGTGGAAATTGCTAAAAATCATCTAAAATGAGTTAGTTTTGGTTAGAATATAAAACACAAATTTTTATGTACAAAATCTGAACTTAAAGATTGATTGGAAAGCAAGATTTAGATGAGAAATAAGTGCAAAAAATTTATAAAAGAGTGTTGAAATTATATCAGAAATTTTAGTGAAGAGAATTGAAGCTTTTGGAGTCCACTTTTCCAAGCTTTGGTAACCTGCAAAGTTGTAAATACTTGCTACACAATGAGGCAAGAAAGTGAGTCCTTCAAAATGTTTCACAAAATAATTTGCAAACTTGAAAAAAAGCAACTCGCATAAACCTACAACAATACTATTATAGATTTATCTCCAGCAAAATACTTTGCTTGGGGTTTTTCAAGTAAAACAATGTGAGCAAAATAAGTACAAATTGCAGAAATATTACCTCACAAGAACACCGAGAATACTCCAATAGAACACCACGAGAACACCAAGAGTTCCTCCAAAGCTTCACTGAAAAGAATGGCTACAATATGGTAGTAAGATTACATGAGAGAAATGGGGAGAGAGCAAGAGAGAGTGAGGAGAAATTTGGGCAGCATGGAGTTACTACCAAACTTCATGTCCAAAATGAGGAGAGGAGGCGTTCTTTTAAGGGAGAGAGGGAGAAGAGACCCCCCTTGCATGCTCTCCAAGTGTCACTCCAAAAGAGGGAAGCTCACTCAAGGGGGGGCCACACCATGAGAGAGGGGAACTCCCATTAGGAGAGGAAACTCAAAAAATGGGGGAAGAAACCCCCTCTCCTAAGCTTAAACCTCTCTCTAATGCCCCAAGGGATCACCCAAGGTGGAATGGGCCCTCCATGTGGTCCCCATCACCAAATGGCCAATCCAGTGGAGATGGTGAGCTCCACAAGAGACAAATTCTCCCCCCTCTCTAAAGTTAAGTTGTATGAGAGGTAGGAAAGGGGGGATTTGATTTATTTGACCCCCTACTACATAGAAATGACTTAAGAAACAACTTTCCCCCTTTTCTCATGTTTTACAACTTTAGGCAAAATTTGGCATTTTTAATTTAGCCAATTATTTGTTGATTTTTCACTGACTTAGACTCTTCATGGACATTGACCTAACAAAACTTGTCAAATTGAGCTGAAACTTGGTCCAAGGGTGTAGGGGGCCATAAACCATTTGTTTTGAGTACTCATACCCCTATACAAAATCCCCAAGGACCAAATTTTTACATTTTACATAAAAAATAATTAAAAAATTTCAATTTACAAGAAATTTTAATTATTAAAAAATTCTATCAAAACTTAACAGAATTCCGTGAGACTCTAGGAGATGTCTAGCATGATCATTTACAACACTTTTAGACCTTAGTCACCTACTGGGCTCGATTATTAGAACATCTTTCACCACTTTGGAGGATTATTGAGTGAAAAACTCAAGTAATTAAAAATTGCTGAAAAGAAAAATTAATTACCTGAGGAAAAAAACACTCGATGAAAGGACTTCCCTAATGATAAAGTCCTAGGCAACTAAATTACAAAACTTGACCCACGCTAACATGTTACATTACAAAAATTCCCCATGCAGGGGAGCGGATGTTCCGTGGAGACGAAGAGAGAGAAAAAAAAAATTGGGGGCAAAATTTCCCTGCTGAGCCATAAGTCTTCAACGTTGTCATGCCCTAAGGTACATATCTTCATGGTACATGATGTTGACACTTTGGTGGTCAACATAGGTCAATAGAGGGTGTTGGAATTATTGGTGTAATCTGGTGTAATCTCTACATGTGGCCACTACCATCCCATATTGTGTCATTAATGCATTCAATTCGGCATTAATTATGGCTACGACTGCCATTTATGGTAATACTAAGTTATGGTGAAGGCCAACTTAGTCAACTTTGATAGGTAGGCTCAATAACCCTCTTGGGGAGTGCACCCAGAACTCCTCATGGCAAGAAGATGCCCTATTTGAGTTGTGTATAAATGCACAACTCAAGTCTCATTTATAAATCAATCTTTTGGATCATTTAGATAAGGCTCTCTAATACAAGGGTTTAAGCCTATCAGCACTCATATCTAGTCTTACCACATTCTTGTTCTTTGGTTGTTTTTTCTCACTTGTGCTCTTGACCTTTCTTCTTCTAGCACATTAATGGACAGCTCCAACACATTCTTTTAGTGCGTTTTTTTTATCTTTTATTGGCAGGTTTTTGGGTTAGTTGTTTGGTTCCATTTGATCCCCTCTTTCTATTTGTGATCTGAACATCGGCTTGGCAAAATGTCACTAAAGGAAAAGAGACAAGAGTTTGACTCTGCTCAGGAAAAACTCAACAATTACAAAAACAATAAAAATGCACAATTTTTTATTGAAAAAGGAATTTTCATTGATATGAAATAAATCCATGTTTATAAAATACAAATATCAATATATGTCCAAAGTTGATATATACAATACAAGTCATGACTTTGACTTATGACATGATCAAGATGGGAAGCATCTAATTCTCCTACACATTGGGCTGCCTCAGCCTCAAGGAAATTTAAGCCCACGAGTTGAAAAGCAGGAGCCTCCTCCTCGACAAGCCCATTAGATATTGGATCTACATTATCCATTTCAAGCAGTACATAATGAAAATTTAACTCTTTAATTTCTAGTACTGGTTTAATACAAAGAAAAGATTCAAAAGAATCCAAAGATTAAACAAACTAGTCCTAAGTTTCTTACTTTGTATCTACCTGTTACGAAGCAGAAGATTATAGTGGACAAACAAAAGGTCATTCAGGTACATCTGTGCTCACTGGTTATGCATTTTAGATTGAATTTTCTTTAACCTATTTCATTTGTGCTTGCAATAGAAAGAACTACATGCTTGACTTAAGATGTGGATGGAAGTTCTCCTATGTTCAAGGGCATCATTGCCAAATTTTGTCAGAAAAATACCTAACATGTGGCAATGAGTCATGATGATATGCCATATCACATTACTAAAGGATAAAAGAAATAGGTAATTTTAAGAATTAATCAATTGTAAATGGCAACATATTCTTTCTTTCTCGAATTGCATTGGCAAAGGAAAACAATTGTGTTAGGGCACTTAATCTTGCAACTACCTAATGATGTGGATTTGAATTTTATCATTAGGGAAAACCTTCTCAATGTATGGAAAAAGGCCTTTAGTAATCTCCCCATCCTCGTGAAATATTTCCTTATCATAAAAGTATGTTGGGTTTAGAAAGTACCCAACAACATCCAATGGGGAATGCAACTGTCTGTCCCATTGAACATCAATTATTTTCCAAAAAGGCATGTAATTATCCTCTTCCTCCCCATATATGCTTTTGATGGCTTCCTTTGCCATATCCATCTTGATATACGTAACCCATTATGATTTTCCACTATCAACCATTTTGAAAGTTGAAACATTGAAATTTGAAATGAATTATGAAATAAAAATTAATTATAGATTCTAGATTAAGAAATAAATGAAACGAAGTTAATATTAATGATATTTGAATATGAAATGAACATAGAAAAATTCAAAGTACCTAAAAACTTTTACAATAGGCTCCATCATAGAAATAATCTCTTTGGCATCCTTCCAAAAACCATCATTAAACATAGGAGCATTAATCTCCATGCCTTTGATGTTTTGTAATAATTTGATGTCACGCTCTCAGGGCCCACAAACATCCTCTTCAGATTAATCTTTTCAAAAATTAATCATCACAAGGAGGTAAAGTTTGTTGCAAATATGGTGATTGTTGGGTGAACAAGCTCCTTGCCCTCAGTGTATTTTCTTATAATTCTACGGAGAAAAGAGTATTTGTTTATGTATTTCGTTATGCTTTTTGCCTTATACACAACCTGTTTTATCCATTTAATTTTTCTAGCGTCCTCTAGCATTAAATCTAAGCAAGTTGCAACACTAGCAGTCCAAAATATGGAGGGGCGTTTGTCCATAAAATGTCTACCAACAGGTATATAATTTGTTGCATTACTAGTAGCAATCTGCACAACATGTTTTTTTCCCACCTCCTGAACAACTGGCACCATGAACTAACAGAGCATTTGAGCATTCTTAACTTGGTTTGAGGCATCCATTGTTGATGATTACAGCTTCGTGAGACATCCTCTAGGACACGTTCTCCTCTGGGACTGAGTTGAGTCGACCTGTGAGAGAGCCCATGTGTTGGGTGTGCCCATGTGATGGGTGTGTCGTTCCTCTCTGGACTCAGATGAGAAGATGTGTGCCCTTGTGTGGGGTGAGGATGCCCATGAGATGGGTGTGTCCTTCCTCTCTGGATTGAGATGAAACTATGTGTACCCCTGTGTGGGGTGAAGGTGCCCATGTGATGGGTGTGTGTTAGACTCTGGACTGAGTTGTTATGACTTGTGGTCTCCTTCCTTGTTGACTCAGTTGAGTCAGGCTTGAGATGGTACTCCAGATGATTCTCCTGTGGACTTAGTGAGATAGAGATCTGTTGAGTAGGACGTCCCTCTGGCTGAGCACAGGTGGACATGTCCCTAGTGGTCGAGCACTAGTGGATGTGTGGATCCCTTGCTATATTGTTTGAGAGTAAGATTTACTTGTAACCCTAATTGTGATATAAAGGGTACAGGTCGGCCCCACTATATGTGAAAGATAATTAATGTTTATTGTAATAATTAATTATTTTCTGAGTTATTGAGGTCGGCCCTGTTGTGCCAATAGACACCACTTTTGGTATGTCCAGTCTAGTATAAATAAAGGTGATTTTCCCATTGAGGAAACACACAAGTCACTTGTCATTTGGAAATTTCAGCAAGTACATCTTCTAGGGATGAAGTGCACACCTCTCTTGGGCGCAAGTTTCAAGGTAGTAGAGCACCCTCTTGTGTGCATTACGGTTTCATGGTTGGAGGATCTTCTCTTGAGAATATAGCAAAGGATTGTTGGCTTTTTCTCCCTTGTTGAGAAGGGTTTTCCCAGGATATTTCTTGTGTTCTTGTGCATGGTTATTCTTATTGTGATCTTGGTTATTGCAACACTTGTACATTGTGTAGTTGCATTTGTTTATGGTTCAAGTAAATGCTAAAATGAAATAAACCTCATGCTTAAGCCTAACATAGTGAAAATTCAACATGGTTTCAGAGCATAGGTCTTGAAGAACCCATTGCACAAGCATTAAAGCCATCCGTCCTCCTTTCTGCAATTCCATACGACCTACTAGGGTTTCTGAGAAAAAGGTACGACCCTCCTTTTTCAAGTTTCAACAGTTTATACTTGGATGTTGGGGATAAAATTGGCATAGAAGAGTACGGATTCCCTCAGTGCACCTCCAACAACTCTCAAATTGCAATTCCAAGAATTTTGGATTTTTGGCCCTAGGGTTTCGCAGTTTTCTGCAGAAAATTTAGATTTAGGGTTTTTGCAACTCATTGAAGGAGCTTTTCAGCTCACCAGTGTTCTTCTAACTTTCAAGGCTTATTGTTGGCAGTCATAAGCCCAACGAAACCTAAGATTGTTAGCCTATCCTAGCTGTTAGGTTTCCTAGCCCAGTTGGTAAGGGTTTGTGAAGAATCTGAAAAGATGATGAACAGAACTATGATGGAAGATAAGATTGATGGATCAAGCAAAATCAGTTCCTGGAAGCCAAGACTTCAAAAAGATGAAGACATCAAAGAAGAAGCTTTCTTATTCATTTCAACACTCTCAGGTACAGTTCCTACTGATAATGGTATTTGGTTAATTGACAGTGGTGCCTCTAGGCACATGACCGGATATAGAGATCATCTGACAGATCTTGTTGAGAAAGAGACCAATATACATGTTGTACTTGGAGACAATGCTAGATATAATGTGAAAGGGGTTCGAACTTCTACATTCCAACTAGATTCTGACATACCTCTTTAGTTAAGTGAGGTACTATATGTAGCTGGGATGAAGAGGAACCTTGTCTCCATTTCTGCCTTAGAAGACAAAGGCTACAAGGTTACCTTTTCTGAAGGAAAAGTTCTTGCATGGCACAAGGACTCACATATAAACTCTGCCAGAGTAATTGGTGTTCGAGAAAACAACTTATACAGGTTGACTATCTGACCAGTCGAGGCCTTGTTACAAGATACTATCAACTTGAGTGAGTTATGGCATTGGAGACTTGTTGACATTCATTATAGAGCCCTTCCAACTCTAGGGAAAATGGTAACATGCCTTCCAGAGATACAGATTCAGCATAAAGGTGTTTGCAGAGGTTGTGCCCTTGGCAAAAATGTCAAGGGGTCCTTCTTGAGCAGTGACAATAGATCCAAGGAAATTTTGGACTTGATACATTTAGATGTGTGTGGGCCAATGATTGTTGCCTCCCTGAATGGATATTTGTACTATGTACTCTTCATAGATGATCACTCTCGAAAAACTTGGATTTATTTCCTGAAGACCAAGGATGGAGTCCTTGCAAGATTTAAAGAATTCAAAGCTCAGGTTGAGAACTTGATCGGAAGAAAGATCAAAGTACTAAGATTAGATAATGGAGGAGAATACACCTCCAAGGATTTCAACAACTTCTGTATTGAAGCAGGGATCAAGAGGGAGTACACAGTTCCTTACAACCCTCAGCAAAACGAGGTTGCAAAGAGGAAGAACAGAACCATCATTGAGGCAACCAAAGCAATGATACATGATCATAGACTCCCTATGATTTTGTGGGCATAAGCATGCACGACAACAGTATATGTTCATAACAGGAGTCCTCACCAGATTTTGAAGAACATAATTCCCGAAGAAGCCTTCACCGGAGAGAAGCCTGAGATTGGACACTTCAGGATATTTGGATGTCCAATATACTTTCATGTACCCAAAGAGAAAAGGTCTAAGCTAGACCCCTTAGGCAGAAAGGGTACATTTGTGGGATATAGTGAATCTTCGAAGGCATATCGAATCTACATCCCTGGTCAGAGACAGATTGAGGTGAGCAGAGATGTCATCTTTGAGGAGGAGATAGCCTTTCAAAGATCCAGAGAATCTCAGATGGAGATTGACAGCGAGCCAGTACCCTCTCTCCCTTTAGCAGTTCAGAGGGAGACAACCATTGTTCCAGTTGATCTAGTTGATCCAGTTGATGTTCCTAGAGACGTTGCAGTAGGCCATAAAAGACCTGCCTGGGCTCGACAAACTCTGCAGGAGGTAGAGGGACATGCAACTCCTTAAGGCACATTCCGAGAGAGCAAGAGACCAAAAAGATTTTCAGGCTATTTTTTAGCCATGAGCCACATCATTGATACTGAGCCTTCTTGTCATAGAGAAGCAACAAGTCAACAGGTATGGAAAGATGCCATGGCAGAAGAGTATTAGTCCATCTTGAAGAATGATGTGTGGGATATTGTTCCGAGACCAGATGGGAAGTCTGTAGTAACTTCCAAATGGATCTATAAAATCAAGCATGCAATTGATGGAAGTGTCGAGAAATACAAAGCAATATTTGTAGCCAGAGGATTCTCACAGGTGGAGGGAATTGATTATGAGGAGACATTTGCTCCAATAGCCCGATACACCTCCATCTGTACTATCATTGCACTAGTTGCATCCATGGGTTGGAAACTACATCAGATGGATGTAAAGACAACATTTCTCAATGGTGAGATTGAGGAAGAAGTTTACGTTGAGCAGCCAGAAGGATTCATGATACACAACAATAAATCTCATGTGTGCAGGTTGAAGAAAGCCCTGTATGGACTAAAGAAGGCACCTCGTGCTTGGTACGAGAAGATGGGTGGATTCTTGATGAGTTTGGGCTTCAACAAAAGTGTTGTTGATCCAAACCTATATTATCACATTGTTGGTGACGAGTGCCTGATCTTGGTCTTGTATGTGGATGACTTATTCCTCACCGGTTCGGAAAGACTTATTGTTGAATGCAAGCGAGCATTGACTTCTAAATTCAACATGAAGGACTTGGGTATGTTGCACTACTTCTTGGGACTAGAAGTATGGCAAAGGACTGATGATATTTTTCTGAGTCAAGGAAAATATACATTGGAGATATTGAAGAAGTTCTGGATGACAGACTGCAAATCCATGCCTTCACCAGTGGTGATGGATTTGAAGAAAATGAATGATGCTTTTACTGATTTAGGCGAGATTGATCCACATTTGTATCGACAACTGATTGGATCATTGATGTATCTGGTTAACACCAGACTTGATATATGCTATGTAGTGAATGTACTTAGTCCGTTCATGAGTTGAGATAGCAGCAAAACATGTATTGAGATATCTACGAGGCTTAAACATGTACTGAATGTACTCACTGGATAGTAGTAAAACATGTATTGAGATATTTACGAGGCATAGTTGGATATGGCCTGAGATATGCCTCCATTGTAGACATGAGTTTGCAAGGATATGCCGATGCAAATTGGGCAGGGAGCACAGTGGACCGGAAGAGCACATCCGGTTGTTGTTTTACTTTAGGGTCTACCATGGTTTCCTAGTGCAGCAGGAAACAAAGCTCTGTGGCCTTGAGTATCGCAGAAGCAGAGTATATAGCATTGAGTGTGGCAGTCTACGAAGCAGTGTGGCTTCACAAGCTCCTGACAAATTTATTTGATCATGAGATGGATCCTACCATTATTCATTGTGATAACCAGAGTTGTGTGAAGCTCTTTGGGAACCTTGTGTTTCACGATAAATCGAAATGCATTGAGATAAATATCATTATATCAGAGACATGGTGCAAAGGAAAGTAGTACACGTGCAATACCTTCCTACACATGAGCAGATTGCAGATATCTTCACCAAACCGCTTGCCAAGACGAAGTTTGAGTACTTCCGTGAGAGACTTGGCCTGGTGGAGAATGCCTCCCTAGCTGAGAGGGAGTGTTGATGATTACATCTTCGTGAGACATCCTCTAGGACACGTTCTCCTCTGAGACTGAGTTGAGTCAACGTGTGAGAGAGCCCATGTGTTGGGTGTGCCCATGTGATGGGTGTGTCGTTCCTCTTTGGACTGAGATGAGATGATGTGTGCCCTTGTGTGGGGTGAGGATGCCCATGAGATGGGTGTGTCGTTCCTATCTGGATCGAGATGAAACTATGTGTACCCCTGTGTGGGGTGAAGGTGCCCATATGATGGGTGTGCGTTAGATTCTGGACTGAGTTGTTATGACGTGTGGTCTCCTTCCTTGTGGACTCAGTTGAGTCAGGCTCGAGATGGTACTCCGGATGATTCTCCTGTGGACTCAGTGAGATAGAGATCTGTTGAGTAGGATGTCCCTGTGGTTGAGCACAAGTGGACGTGTCCCTAGTGGTTGAGCACTAGTGGATGTGTGGATCCCTTGCTATATTGTCTGAGTAAGATTTACCTGTAACCCTAATTGTGATGTAAAGGGTACAGGTCGGCCCCACCATATGTGAAAGATAATTAATGTTTATTGTAATAATTAATTATTTTCTGAGTTATTGAGGTCGACCCTGTTGTGCCAATAGACAATACTTTTGGTCTATCCAGTCTAGTATAAATAAAGGTGATTTACCCATTGAGGAAACACACAAGTCACTTGTCATTTGGAAATTTCAGCAAGTACATCTTCTAGGGATGAAGTGCGCACCTCTCTTGGGCGCAAATTTCAAGGTAGTAGAGCACCCTCTTGTGTGCATTAGGGTTTCATGGTTGGAGGATCTTCTCTTGAGAATATAACAAAGGATTGTTGGGTTTTTCTCCCTTGATGAGAAGGGTTTTCCCAAGATATTTCTTGTGTTCTCGTGCATGGTTATTCTTCTTGTGATCTTGGTTATTGCAGCACTTGTACATTGTGTAGCTGCATTTGTTTATGGTTCAAGTAAATGCTAAAATGAAATAAACCTCATGCTTGAGCCTAGCATAGTGAAAATTCAACATTCATTGATTTTGTTAAAATATTGTGTAACTGCAAAGAATATTCTTATCCCCTTTTGTGGATAAAGATAAAATATATTTATTATTGATTAGATCAATCCCCTTTTGTGGATTGATCATGTCGGGTATTGTAAATGACCAAATCTCCTTTTGCGGATTGGTCAAACCCTAATTGTAATAGGCTAAATAAGAAGTCGGCCCCATAATATATTAAAGAGGCCCCAAAATCATACTGATAAAATCATACAAATTATGATCTCTAGGCTCAACAATGTCCTTAATTTGTCCTAGCATATTATCCATTTGCTCATACACCTCCCCAATGATCGGTCGATCAGAATCTGCAAACCGAATCATGTTATAAATTGGTTTGGTGAACTGTAAAACAAACTTGACCTGTGTCCAAAAATGG
>JASDQU010509580.1:1097-38987 GCA_032191745.1 Picea mariana
TTAAATTATTGTTTGGCATTGGAGGTTAGAAGTGCATAAGATTAGTAGAGGCGTCTTCTCTTGAATACAAGTTGTTTGGTCAAGTGGTGGGTAAAGTCCATGCAACCAAGATAAAATTTTCAGATAATGATAAAGTCTCTTTCTTGGAATTCCTTACTTTTATGGGTGAATTCTTCTGATATATGGTGGATATCAAGACAAAAATGGAGTTACTACAAAAGATTTTTGATGAATAATAGTGTTTACTATTTGGGAATAAACAACTTGAGGACGTATTCCTTTTTTATAACTATAACATGGTTAAAAAATCAAACCTTGTTTTTTTGTTGTGATTGCAATGTCCTCATTGTCCTAGGTGGAGGCTTGACCCACTTTCCTAGCATCCTCCTATAGCAAAAAACATAATTAGCTAGATACAGTCATACATATCCACCTTGGCCTATAGCTTGGTGCAAAATAACACATTCATAGATGTATCCCACCATGAGGGATCTTCAAGTGATGTTAGGGAAAGGGTTGGGCCTTCAAGACTTGTAGCATAATTTGGCTAAGAGAGGTCACATGGATAGACTAGGCTTTCCCATTGTGGTTCATGTAACCCTGAAAGATGCTCGAGCTGCAGAATGACTTATTATGGCTCGATGGAGGCCACTAGACATGAAAGCTTCATGGAAGAGGCTAGTATATTGATTATATATATGTTCTTCAATGACTATATGCATATGTGTATTTATAGAATGTGGCATAAATAGAAGAAAACTTCCTTATATGTGCATTTACGGAAGCAACCTTCTGTAAATGCGCATATACGGAACTTCAAAGTGTGCATATACAGAAGCTAACTTCTGTAAATGCGAATATACGGAACTTCAAAGTGTGCATATACAGAAGCTAACTTTTGTAAATGCGCATATATGGAAGTTGACTTACATATACATTTGTATATGGAAGCGTCCATATACGAAAGAAAACTTTCGTAAATGTGCACATATAGAAGTTGGCTTTTGTATATCCGTGCTTCCGTATATGCCCATATATGAAAGCCAACTTCCGTAAATGTGCATTTACGAAACCGTGATTCTATAAATGTTGACTTCCGTATATGCACATATACGATAATGCTCTGTAAATGTGCATATATGAAAGTTGGCTTGCGTATATGTGCTTATATGGAATTTTTAACAATATTTGTGCATATACGAAAGTGCACATATATGGAAGTGTATTTTCGTAAATGCGAATTTACAGAAGTTGGCTTTAGTATATGCACGCTTCTATATATGTGCGCATTTATAAAAGACGTCTTTTGTAAATGTGCATATACGAAAGTGTGCATATACAGAAGCCAACTTATGTGTATGTGCATTTATGGAAACAACCTTCCATATATACACATTTACGAAAGTTGGTTTATGTATATGCGTGCTTTCGTAAATGCACATATATGGAAGTTGGCTTACGTATATGCACGTATACAGAAGCCAAATTCCATAAATGTGCATATATGGAAGTTGTCTTTCATATATGCGCACATATACGGAAGCGTGTCTATATGGAAGCCAACTTCTGTAAATGTGCATATATGGAAGGTGGCTTCCGTATATGCACATATACAAAAGTCATTTTCTGTAAATACACATTTATAGAAGTGTCTATAAATTCCCATATATGGAAGTTGGCTTCTGTATGTGCGCGTATATGGAAGGGCTCCATAAATGCGCATAAACAAAAGTTGGTTGGCTTCCATATATACGTTTATATGGAAGCACTCATATATCGAAGCCGACTTTCATAAATGCGCATTTCTGGAAGTTAGATTTAGTATATACATATATATTAAATCACGCATATACGAAAATCAATTTCTATAAATGCGCATTTAAGAAAGTTGGCTTCTATATATGTTCGCTTATAGGAAAGACAACTTCCGTATATGACCATTTATGGAAGTTGGCTTCCATATATGTGCATATACAGAAGTCAACTTTCGTATATGCGCATTTACAGAAGCACCCTTCTGTAAATGTGCATTTATTGAAGTTGGATTTCGTATATGGCCCCTTTCGTGCGCATATATTGTTTCCAACTTTTGTAAATGCATGTATATGGAAGTTCTGTATAAATGTGCATATACGAAAGTTGGTTTCCATATATGCACTTATATGGAATCACTCATATACATAAGCCAACTCCCATAAATACACATATATAGAAGCCAACTGATCCGGATTATTTTCGGCACGAAATGAGAGCGGAGATATAATAAAGAAATGTACAAAGATATCGCGTATATCTAGTAATATAACAGAAATATATCATAGATGTGACCATAAACACAGAGATACAGTAACACACGATTTCTATTAATGAAAGAAATGTACAGAGACTATAAAAATACAGAGTGAAAGACTCGCTAGAATGGTGGTAGCTTATCTCTGAGAAGAGATGTGACGGCTACTCGCATTCGCAAGAAGATGGTTACAATGAGCCTCTGAAGGCCCTTTTACAATAATCGGGAATGCCAAAAGTCCTAGACATCCAAAAACCTAACCCTAGGAGATGAAGCGCCAAAAGTCGTGTGGGCCCTGTTTGGGTAAGTTGGTGCATCAACTTCCCGGGGTCGTAACTTTTGCATACGATCTTCGTTTTAGGCGTGTGATAGCTCGTTGGAAAGGTATCGTCGAGGAGATTCATTTTAGGGGCTCAATCATGCCTTCGTCTATCATTGAGAACCTCAATCTATAAAAACCTTCATTTAGGCCCTCAAAATGGCCCCGGAAGTTAAAACCTGCTAAAAATAGTAAATTGCCAAAATGGCCAGAAAACTGTTTTGAGCCATTTGGAAAAGGTGGGTGGCCCCCGATATTCACCTGGATCACCAACTTTCATAAATGTGCATTTATGGAAGGGTGAGTGCAGCCACAGGAGGTCAACTGAGGCAGTCGTCGACACGATTTGAGATACATGTCTTATACTTGATGTTGATATGAAACTATTACAGGTAGGTGGACCACTTCTAATGGTGGTCGTTCTACAATTTCCCCTATGTCTGTATGAACTGCAAAGGCTTGTCATTAGTATGTATGATCGTCTCCTTTACCAAAATGTAATGTTTCAATTGACAATAGGCTTGTACAATGTAATACATTTACTTTTCATAGGTGGGGTATTTATGGACATTATATGAGAGTGTCTCACTATGGTATGCCATCGGATGATCGTGCTGAGTGAGAATTGTGCCCATAGGATAGTCAGATGCATTAGTCTCAATCTTGAATGGTTGTTGAGAATCAGGCAAGGAGAGTGTTGCAGTTGAGAACAAGCAATGCTTTATATCATTGAATGTTGGTTCTTGTTCCTTCCCCCACATGAACTTGTCCCTACCACCGCCCTTGGTCACCCAGCTGAGGGCCTATGCAATATGGGAGAATCCCAACAAAAACCATCCGTAGAAGTTGGCTAGTCCCAAGAAGCTCTGAAGATAGGTCAATGTGGTCGGGGTTGTCCAGTCATGGATGACTTGGATATTAGTTGGATCAACATGTAACCCTTTCTCATGAACAATGTAGCCCAATTATTGGACCATGTTCATGCCAAAAGAGCATTTTTAACAGTTGGCATATAGTTTTTGCTGCCGCAAAGTGCTCAAAACCTATTGAATATGCCGCATGTGCTCCTCCCGTGTTTTGATGAAGATGAGGACGTCGTCCAAATATACCACCACAAAGGAGTTAGTGAAGGGTCTCAATACATCATCCATCAACCTCATGAAAGTGGTGGGTGAATTTTTTAAGCCAAAGGGAAAGACTATCCATTCAAAGAGACCTTCTTCAGACTTGAAGGTTATCTTCCATACATTAGTTGGCTTGATGGGAACCTGGTGGTAGCCAGACTTTAGGTCAATCTTGTTGAAGAACTTTTCCCCCTTGAGTTGGTCAAGAAGGTCATGAATCTTTGGAATGGGGTACCGATTCCTAACTGTGATTTTGTCTAAGGCTCTATAATCAATGTAGAGTTGCCAAGTCTCATCCTTCTTCTGCACCAGTACAATCGAGCTTCCGCAAGGGTCAGAGTTGGGTCTGATGTGCCCCTTATGGAGAAGATCTTGGATATGTTGCTTGATTTTTTCATTTTCCATCAGTGAGCGACAATAGACTGGTCCATTAGGTAGAGGTGTGTCGGGATTCAGATCAATTGGATGCTTGACTTGGTAGTGTGTTGGTACCCCTGTAGGTGAGGAGAATATGTCTATGTATTCTTACATGATCCCGACCACTTGCCTCTGCTGCAAAGAGAGGCCTTGTGTAGAGGCCATGAATGTGGCCACGACCTTTTGCTTACTGTGAGCATGGATCACAAAGAAGATGAACTTATCGATCTGTGAAATGACCTTACTAAATTGCTTAGCAGAGATTAAATAAATAGTAGTAACTATCATTGCCTCTGGTATCCTATACAATTGTCTACCCAAAGTAATAATAACACGGAGGGATCTAGAGTCATACACAGCATGACACTTCCACAATTATGGTTGTCCTAAAAGAACATCACAAACTTCAAGGGGAGAAATATGACACAGTACCTCATCTTTGAAAGTATTGATGACGTAGGGAAGATGGCACTGTTGGCTGACATGTAGATCTCTTTCTTGGCGAAGCTAGCCGATGGTGTAGGGATGTAGGTGCGGTGTCAATCCTAGGTCCAGCCACTTGACAACCTCTGTTGAAATCAGGTTCTTCTAAATACTGCTATTGACAATGAAATGAAGCAGAGCCCCCTTTACCCACATCTACTAGTGAAAGAAGTTTCCCCTTCCTCTCGTTCTTCTGGTTTGCTTGGCCCGACTTTGGTGGTAGCGACATTGGCACTGGGTTCAGCATTAATAATCTGCTTCCCTCTTTCAGGATTCGATTCGAAATCAGAATCAATCTTTGACTCAGAAGCCTTCATTTCGGCCATGAGTGACTACTTGGAGCGACATTCTTCAGTTTTGTGCCAAGGGATTTTATGGTACTCGCACCATTTTCATGTGTCCTTCTTTGCCTTCTCATTTCCCTTATTTTGTTGTGGCTGGGACAAATTTTCCTGATGAAGACCATCTTGACTTGGTCCCTTTGACCTGCTTTGGCTGTGAGGGGTTTGCAGATCCAAAATCTCACCTTTTCTGCATAAATTTATGCTCGATCTTGACAGTGTATCTATAGGTAGTGCCCAATGAGGCGATGTCCAAAAACTCAATTTCTGTTCGAATGTATCTATGAAAAAGGACGTGGTATTTGAGCAGTCGATCTTGCAATGGCTCGATTGGTTCGAGTCCCAACTTTTGTGCTCGGATATTGTTGGGGACATGCACAAAGAAAAATAAATGAAGAGCATATCGCTCTGATACCACTGATCCGGATTTAGGAGCGGAATGAATTGATTAACAAACTGAATACAATAAACATAGACATATGAAGAATAAAACAGATATCCAATGAACAATATCTTCTATCGAATAATGAAATAGGATGAAACTATAAAATTGTAGAACTGAAACACTTGCTCGAATGGTGGTAGCTATCTTTGAGGAGATATGTGGTTGTATGTGCACCTGTATAAGAAGAATGAATTACAATGAGGATATAGAGGCCTTTTTTATGTTACTCGTGAATTCAAAAACCCTAGACATCCAAAAACCTAACCCTAGGAGGTGAAACATCAAAATTCATGTGGGCCCCTATGGGTAAGTTGGTACCTCAAACTCCCGGGGTCATAAATTTTGCATACGACCTTCGTTTTAGGTGCGTGATAGCCAATTGGAAAGGTCTTTTAGACAACTACACATTTTGTCGTCAAATTTTGACTCTCTCTATAGTTTGACTGTGGCGAGCCAAAAAAACATGGTTTAGGCCTCCAAAACGGCCTTGGAAGTACAACAAGATGTGCTAACATGAAAACATACAAAATAAGCTAGTTCAATTAAGTGAGAGGCCACCAATATCCACCTAGAAGATGTGTAGGGCTTTAGATAGCCCAGAAGTATAAAACCCACAATTACAAAGAAGTACAATAGAACGTGTTGAACTAAAAATGGATAAGAGGAGCTAGTTGGAATAGGTGGGTGGCCACCAATAGCCAACTGGATCACCGTGCTAATACAAGATGGGGGAGTGATAGCATATGCGTCAAGAAAGTTGAAGCAACATGAGAAGAAAGTTGAAGCTAAGACTAAGAGGAGACTAAATCTCATCCCTGGTACAAACAATACCCCTTCTACTTCCATCATTTCTCTAAAGTCTATCAGAAACCTGACATTATTGACTCCTCTGATATGGTGAGTTCCATCCATGACATGGTCAATACCAATCTCGGATATGAACAAAAATGAGTATAGTATGCCTATCATATGATTGGTGGCCCCATTTTCCACCATCCAAGTCCTGTCAAACTCAAAGATGATGTTGTTTCCACTTGAAACAATGGATACACGAGAAATATATTTATCAAACTTCTCATTAAAGTCACTTATCTCTACAAAGGGTGCTACATGTTTCTCCTTATCCTTTGTCCCTTCCTGTTGGGACATTGTGTTGCATAGTTTCCATATCCATTGCATGCAAAGAAAAAAACTTTGATGATGTCAATCCTGGAACTCTTTTTACTTTTTCCCTTGCAATTTTATAGAAGATAAACATTATCCTCATCAACTCCCTCTCCTCCCTTCTCTCTATTCATCCAGATCTCCTCCTCAGTGAAATCATCCCAAAGTATGCTCCAATATGGAATTTTTTCACGTCCCACAGTGCATTCCACAAATACTTCCCAATCCTTGGTAAATCATTTCAAGGTTATCCTCACAAGCTTTGAATCTAAGATGAATTCCCCCACAACTGCCCATTCATCCCTAGCATGTGCTAACCGGGTAAGATATGGAACCATAGTCTCACCCTTGGTCATCTTGATTGGATGCAGTTTATCTTTGAGTGTCATTTTATAGTTTTCATTCTTAGCCTCATATAGATTTTTCAATGCCTCCTACATTTCATAGGATGTCTTGTTTTCAGCTAGGTATGGGGTGACTGGATCCTTTACTGCATCTAAAATGAGTCTCTAGGATTTGGCCTCTTTGAATTTAGTTATAATCCAAGGAAGTAGGATCGTTGGAGGGAGGAAATACCATAGAACTGACAAGAGCCCTCAATTTAATTTCTTTAAAAATAGTTGTCATTTTAAACTTCCATAGCAAATATTCAGAAATGTCATCTAATCGGTCCTGAAATATGATGGAAGCAACCATGTTCAAACAACTATTCTATAATTTTTTCCCCCTTTTTTCTTTGCTTAACGTTGAAATCAAATTCTACATAATGCACTTCTTGCAGAGCCCTTACCCTGATACCATGAATATTTTTAATGACAAAATATAAAATATCTCATCCATACATTTGGTCAAAAATCATTGATCCATACTCGGAGAGCGCAAAAAATAGACATGTGATTTTTGGTCCAATGACCAATGACAAAAACCCGAAATGGGGAAAACCCTACAAAGATTATTTATATTATTCAAGAAAAAAATTGAAACTTCCTTTACAACTCATAAATTTAATGATTCCATCTCAACAAAATTAAAAAGTCAAATCAACTTATTTTTGCCATGAAACAAGCTTCTAAACTACCCACACATGCCACAATCTACAGTGTGATTTCTTCTTGGAAAATTGTGCCACTGTGCGGATGTCAAACAACAACAATAAATACACAATAATCTTCCTTGTGATACTACGGCCTGTATGGACTTATTCCTTGAAAATTTTTCCTCCCTCTTGCTTTACAAATTGTCCTCTCTCTTTGTACAGAATGTTCTCTCTCTTGTTGTACAAATTGTATGATGTCACTATCTTGGGAATCCTTCACTCTTATTTATTTTGGAAACTTTTATCTAAACTCTCTCTAGAAATATGATCTCTCTCTATTTTATCTTCTCTGCATTTCTTTCTTACTTCCCAAACATGTATAGGTACTCTCTTTTTTCCCAAGAAACCCTAACTTACATAACCAACTCAATCTAATGACTATCATAAGTCTAATCTAAGGGCTCACATTTAATGGTCCTCATTAATTACAAAATAAGTAATAAATGCACATTAAATTACTTTGGGACCCATAACTTAAGTACATTGACTTTATAAAATCCCTTTATTTAAAAACTCACTTTACAATTAAAACATGCCGAAAAAACATGACTTTATGTCCCCCATAAAAACACAAAAACATGAATGAGAACATCCCTTGTTAAGTTTCAACATTTTTCTTTGTTTATATTTAAAAAATAAACTAATACATTAAAAAAAAAAAAACTAATCAACTCACAATATAATTTTCAGTATTTCAAAACATTTGAATTAATTTTTTTTAAAAGCATACTTTTCCTATACTAATATTTTCCTTACCAATAAAAAAAAATACACAATATTGTGTAAATAAAACTCCAACTCATTATTTTCCACTAATCTAAAATAATTATATGATATATGTAATTTTTATTAGTTTTTAAAAAATTATACAAAATCAATATACTACAATTCCATATTTAACAGTTTGTTTATCATTTCTCTCATGTTAGCATATACTTATGTTATCATTCATCACATGTGTTAATGATTTTGGATCCATGCCAATAAAGGTATATCTAGGAGTACTCACGCACTATGAGCACCGAAGTGGTGGGAAAATAACTAAGAATACAAAGTATGGCATACTTAGCAACATAGTTAGGATATTCTATATTTAGAAAATATTGTACCGTGAAGCTTTTAGGTTTAAAAATAAGAAGTGATGTTTATTGTTATATAGTGATAAATAAAACACAAAGAAAAATCAAAAGAAATTCTTATAAAAAAATTACCATAATCTTTATAGTAGAAAAATGTTTAAGAAAAAATATGTTTTAGATTAAGAAAGTCAATATCAATGTGATACATATTTCATATGACATTAGAGTAAACAAGCTCATATTTCATGATGTCACATTCTACTTGTTAGCACGAGAAGTGACCCCTGGATTGCAGTAGGGATGAGCCTAATACCCATCAGTTTATATGTCACAATGAGTGATTTAAGGGTGGTCGAATGGTCACAGACCCAAAAGAATATCACTTTAACTCAGAAAACTAGTCCAGAAATGCACATGGAAGTGAGGGTGATAACTAACTTCAGTCAAGACATTAGTTTAAAGGCGAGCAGAGGGAAGACTTGGTGAGAAAATGAGAACAAGACTGCTATGGGCATCTCACCTTCCAACAACTTGAAGAAGAAAAAATCGGGCTCGATGATGCTTTCGAGCCGAGGTTTAAGACACTGAAATGTGCCCAAATGACACAGTTCCAACAACACAATTATCAAACCTACATTACTATGCGACCAGAATGACTCGACTGGATCCTCCAATTCCGAGCCATTCAGTGTAAGGGGGAATAAAGCAACACAGAAAACTAGTTAAAACCGGTGAAAACATTACAGTGATCAAACCTACATCATCCTACAACCTTATGGCTCTAGACTGGATCCTCCAATTCTGAGTGTTTTAACATAGTGTTTACTAAAAGATTTAAAGAGGAGGCTGACCTCTATTAATATGAAAGTCTGAAATCAAAACACATAACTAGGCATAGCTCTGGCGTTAAAACATATTTCAAAATGGGAACTCTACTCAACCAAAAGACCCTTGCAAAAATGACAGAACTCCATACTTATACTCAAAATTTTGTTTCTGTAGTAGAGGCGTGCTTGAGTTAATGCATTGAAGGCATTACGTCTGCATGTTTCCTGACAAACTGTGCATGCAGTCTCCTATCAGACGCAAGCTTGGTGAGACGCAACCATGCTTCAGAACAGATAGTCAGCTGAGCCGACTATCTGACAGTCCTTCCTGGGTTTTCCATTTATGGTGGACGTGATGCTCAACCACCGCCAACCAACCTTAATAACTGCTTCCTCTAGATAGAGAGGGCCTGATTCAAAACTACACCTGGGAGACGTGGCGAGCTCTGCATCCTTCCACCTGGAGCTGAGTTGGATGCCTACAGGGATGGCTAGGCAGTGGATGTGGACGAGGGTCTAGCAGGGCGATGGCGTGATCGGTAGGCTAGTGGGTTGTGTGATGGCCATGCGAAGGAAACACGGAGGCTAGCAAGAAGCTATGAGGGTGACACGACGAGAGATGAGGTGGAGCGAAAGTGATAGGCGAGAAGGAGATGTGATAGATAGAGGAGAGAGAAGGAGTGGGGGACAGGTGTTGGCGGGACGGTTGTGGGGTGGCCACTTGTCGGCCTAGGATAGGGTCGGGGGTCGCAAAAAGTGGTTTGAAACTTCTTGCTTTTTCATCTAATGCATGTCTTCGGCTGACATGTAGAGCCTCTACAAACCACAGTAGTTTCCCCGACCCGCTCTACCTTTTTTAACCTCCATGCACGTTGAGGCTCGGCTATGGCCGTCGTCCATCGATTTGGAGTGCACAAATCTTAGTCACCTAGATCTATGCCCCTCTTATCACAATGTGCCAAACGGTCACATCGACCCCAAGGGACTTAGGATTAGCGCAATCTAGTGGGTTTTTTAACCCTATTCTTTGCCTTTTATCGCCCAAGAGCCAAATCCAATGGGGAAAACACCCCCCTGCAAGAATATGTATTAACATTAGGCTCCATGGGGGATAGAGTTCTCCTTACGTGGCTCTAATATCTCCTTATGTAGTTCCATTCGCCTTATGTTGGGCTATGAAGTCAAGTTCAAAACATACAGCCAAAAATATAGGCTGAAAGAAAAAACAAAAGAAACACACATGCTCGAAGGAGCTTCTTTATGTATAGTCCTAAACTAATTTATTTGTACATGGGGCTAGGTGAAAGCAAACTTCCACCATAGCCAATCAAGTAACTTCCTGAATGGAAGCTTCCTTACTCTTTCGGTGATCACTAGAAGATGATGCAATCATGACAATAGAACAATCACATTCTTTAGCTTTCTTCCAAGAGATAAAGTTGAGATAAAATAGGGCAGTTCTAGGTCATGAAGGAAATTCCACACCATGTACTCACTGACAAGCTCATAGAATGAGTGAAAGCTCTTGGAAAATTTGTAACAGCTAGCTTGATATGCTCCATAGCTACTCACACGTGGTTGAATATCACTGATAAGCCCAGGTGGAAGAGGAGTTGATGCAAGTTGACTGGTCTCAGGTGATGGTTTCCTACTTACAAGCTATCATGTAGGGCTATGTTTCTCTTCATCTAAATAATCATCAAAACTAGGAACAACAAGCGCCTCAGGTGCATAATACAGAGCCTCTACAACCGTGAAATCATCATCATCATCCTCAATAGAGCTTCCAAGAACATCCTCTTCAAGGGCTGGAAAATCCTCTGCATTTTCTTCAAAGAGGCAGCCCTCATGTTCTGCCTGCAATTCCTCTAACTCTACAGAAAGAGACTTCACCAGCTCCATCAGTTCACTCAGAGCATCTGCTTCATCCTAGTCCTCATCCTCACAGCCTGCGTAAGAAGTAGCTATACCTTGAATACGTTCGTGGTATCCCTCACAACAACTATGAAAAATGAACTTAAGGGGATAAAGCTTATGACAATGCTTATTGAAAGCTGCATGAAATTCTCCTATTGAATAAATTCTAGCAGGGGGTAAAGAATGATACCATTCACGAGCATCACCTACTAACGAGAACATAAACATCTTCATTAGTACATCATCATCATGTATCTCCCATTGGTGCACGAGTTCATGAAACTCACTGAGATCTTGAGTAGGGTGTTCCTATTTACACTCTCTAAATATAGGCAAATAATCATTCCATTCATTTGAAGAGGGAACAACATTGGGAAAATCAGGAACAACAGAAAAATTAAAGGGAGAAAACGTTCTATCCAAAATTCTTTCCATTTCAAACCAGTGGGGTCTCCAATTGATTCTTCAACCATGGAGTCGCCAGGTGAGTGATGTGTGGAATGAATGTGTCTGATCTTTTTTCACCATCAAAGACCAGATATGATTGTTTTGTTCTCCTAAGGGCTACTAGATGTAGCCAGAAGCAACCACACTGAAACAATGTAGTTGAGACAGTGGAGTCGCCAGGTGCACAGTTGCAATCTTGATGTACTAGGTTATGATGCACCTTCAGAACTAGTAAGCTTTGTCATTCTTCCTAAGTAAAATCTTCAATTTCGTCCCCAACAACGAATCAAGAAATGTTACCACCAAAAGTCACCCCTGGATTGCAGCAGGGATGAGCCTGGTACCCATCAGTTTATATGTCACAATGAGTGATTTAAGGGTGGTTGAATGGTCGTAGACCCAAAATAATATCACTTCAACTTAGAAAAATAGGCCATAAATGCACAAAGAAGTGAGGCCCATAACTAACTTCAGTCAGAACATGAGTTTAAAGGCAAGCAAAGGGAAGACTTGGTGAGAAAACGAGAACAAGACTATTATGGGCATCCGACTTTCCAACAACTTGAAGAAGAAAAACTCGGGCTCGATGATGCTTTCAAGCCTAGGTTTCAAACACTGGAATGTTCCCAAATGACACAGTTCCAACAGCACAATGATCACACATACATCACTATACGGCCACAATGACTCGACTGGATCCTCCAATTCTGATCCATTCAGTGTAAGGGGGAATAAAGCAACACAGAAAAGTGGTTAAAACTGGTGAAAATATTGCACTGATCAAACCTACATCATCCTACAACAATACGACCCTCGACTGGATCCTCCAATTTCGAGTGTTTTAACACAGTGTTTACAAAGAGATGGAAAGAGGAGGTTGACTTCTATTAATCTGAAAGTCTCAAATCAAAATACATAACTAGGGACAGCTATGGTGTTAAAACATATTACAAAATGGGAGCTCTGCTCAACCAAAAGACCCTTGCAAAAATGATAGAACTCCATACTTATACTCAAAATTTTGTTTTTGTAGCAGAGGTGTGCTCAAGTTAATGCATTGAAGGCATTACGTCTACATGTTTCCTAGAAAACTGTGCATGGAGTCTCGTGTCAGATGAAATCTTGGTCAGACNAATAGTCAGTTGAGCAGACTATCTAACAGTCATTCCCAGGTTTTCCATTTATGGTGGAAGTGATGCTCAACCACTACCAACCAACCTTATTAATTGCTTCCTCAGTATCGAGAGGGCCTGAGTCAAAACTGTACCCGAGAGACGTGGCAGCCTCTGCATCCTGCCACCTGGAGCTGAGTTGGATGCCTGCAAGGATGGCTAGGCAGCAAACATGGATGAGGGTATGGCAGGGCGATGGCATGATGGTCAGGCTATTGGGTTGTGTGATGGCCATGCGAAGGAAACATAGAGGCTGGGAAGAAGCTGTGAGGGTGACACGGCTGGAGTTGAGGTGGAGCGAAATTGATAGTGGAGCAGGAGATGTGATGGATAGAGGAGAGATAAGGAGTGGGGGACAGGTGCTGGTGGGACGACTATGGGGTGACCATTTTTCGGCCGGGGATAGGGTCAGGGGCCGCGAAAAGTGGTTTGAAAATTCCCACTTTTGTGCCCGATGTGTATCTTTTGCTGACACATAGTGCCTCTACAAACCGCAGCAGTTTCCTCGGCCCGCTCTACCTTTTTTAACCTTTGCGCACATTGAGGCCCCGATATGGCCATCAACCATCAATCTGAAGCACGAAAATCTCAGCCGCCCAGATATACGCGCCTCTTAGCACAACACGCCAAACGGTCACATCAACCCTGACAGACTTAGGATAAATGCCATCTAGTGGGCTTTTTAACCCTATTCTTTTCCTTTTGTCGCCCAAGGGCCAAATCTAGTGGGGAAAACACCCCCTTGCAAGAATATGTGCTAACACTACTGATAACATAGAAGAGATTAATAATGTTGACAAGTTTACTATACTTGAAATTTGTTTTACTATAACAATGAATATATATCTAAAAGAAAAAACATTCTAGTAAATTAAACAAGGGAAATAGTTGTGATGTAGACTGTCATTATTGTATTTGTATTGTATGGTTGGTTGTTCCATCTCATCCTAATAATTTAGAGTTTGCAAAGTTACTTTTGCAGTCAAAACTGAAGCAGAGTTATTATCTTAGAAATTAAGATATTTTGAATACAACTTTAGATATGACGAAGCAGGTTAGATAAATTAATTCAATTGTGAGTGTTGCATTGCAGTTGTGAGGAAATGTTTGTTGGCCATTTTAAGAGCTTCGTGACCATTACTAGAAATGGTAAGGTGCTCCCATGACTTTTGGGACTTGCACAAATACATGCAAATCTAAGTAATGTGAAGTACTTATATCAATGAATTAATGTTAACTTCACATGTATCATACATATGAGCTTAAAATGGATTTAGGTTTGAATGCAATCTCACTTAATTTGTCAAGTTTAAATATTAAAAAATATAACTATAAATAACAATATTAAAAAATATCATTTTTAGAATTTCTCAGATGAACTTGGTCGATGCGACTTCCATAGTTCATGCATTTGTTAACTTATTTACATTAAAAGACATTTGTCCAAGAACTTTATCAATTAAACACTTTTTTCATATATGTACTAAGTTCATTTGGTCAAGTTCGCTGGTATTTACTGTTCAAATCTGGAGAAGTAGAGAAAAAATTATGGAATCGAGGATCGATATCCGTTAGACTATGGAGAGGGAGCGGATCAGCCCTCTTAAACTGTGTTATTCTATGTAGAGGGAGTCGACTAGGTCCCCTTAAACTGTGGAGAAGTATCCTATCATGTCCAACAATCAATTTCACTGGTAAGGGCAAGGAACCCATAAATTTCTTGATGTTATTACAACTTTATTGTTGTCTTAGAATTGGAGGTGATTTCAGTAGTAAAATTTCTTTATGTTTTTTTGGCTTTATTGATGTACACAATTTTAGGTTTCTATTATTTATATCTTGTTTCCGGATCAAGATGGATATCATAATCTTTTCACGGTCGGTCAGGCTTTCAAGCGGACTTTTTATCTTGCCCTGACCTTTATCTTAGCTTGTTTTTCTGGATCTTGAGTCTCAAGATCTGCTGGTATTTGAGGAACAAATATTTCATTTTAGCCCACTTATTACTGCTCTCTTTTTGTCCCTTGCAAGGAATTCTCTGCATTATCGACATATTATTTTTCACCTGCTTTGTTCCCAAAAATTCATACTCTCATTCTTCAGCTAGAGTTGACAAGGGTTTTGAATGTAAGGTATTGCAACATTATACGCTACTTCAAGAATTCAAAAATAATATAACATTGTAGGTTACCTTAATCTTTATGTGCGAGCATCCTAGTAATTTTTCAAAAAAATATACTAATTCCATGTGTAATTGTTGAAGACTAATAGTGATGTAATTCCATGGTGTATACGCTTGCTTGAAACCCTATTATGATTGTTCCAAGAATCCTTAATAGATCTATAAGTCATCATTGGTATAAATCTTTGCAAATTAAGGGAACATAGAAAATAATTACTTCCCTCAAGTCCTTGATTCACCGCTAGCTCCAAATCTATATCATGCCAATTTAAATTAGGTAAAACTAATATAGAAGGTTACTCTGTGATTGGTCATATATATTTTTATGCAAAGGAAGAATATAAAGTATTATGAAAAATGAAAAATAATGCATAAATAATAATGAAAAAATAAGTTACCAAGTCCATAATTCTTTTTGAGTACTCCAAATGTTTTGTGCTTGCTTTTGAGGCGTACTATGTCTCGAAGGCTTCGTGTATAGTCTCCTCATAACAGAGGCAAGGAATATCTTGTGGGTGATAGCTTAAAGATCCATCGTTGTAGGTGCAAACTCCATTTGAATTTGATAGGAGGACGAGTTTGGAGGGTGCAGTTGTTGATGGCATATTGCATGATAATTCTGGACTACTAAGCAGGCTCACGCTATATCTATTAATCCTCTCTTCGACATGAAAAAGTGAGGGTACATCCACAGTGAAATCGCCATATTCATCACTCTCTCCTATGGTAATAGATGTCGTTCTCTTGCGATTTATGCTGCACTATAGGGCTACCAAAGCACCTGTACACACAAATCCAATANCTGATTAAAGGAGATGTTAACTTCATTAAGGAATCTCAGATAGATCTTGTTAATAGATTCTCGTTCAGATACAATTCATAAAAATTAGCGCTCAACAAACCCAGTGATTCTGGAATGCTTTCGCTCAAACGATTGTTACTTTCCAACAATTCTAGAAGCATTGACATATTTCCTAATGAGAAAGGAATCCTACCCGTCAGGAAATTATCTGATATATGAAGCGTCGTTAGTTGCCTCAGATCTCCCATGGAGTCCAGAATGGGATCCGAGAGAATATTGTTATTCAGCGTCAAGACAGACAGCAGAAAAAGATTTACAATGCTTGAAGGAATGGAGCTAGAGAGGCAATTGGAATCCAAGTTCTAAGAAGTTAAATTCTATAGATTTCCAATGGATTTCATAATAGGAATGATAAGCAGGTTTCCAGAGATAGACAGAGACTGTAGATTGAGCAGTTGGTTGATGCCAGAAGGAATGGAACCGATGAGTTTGTTGTTATCCATAGAAACAATGTTCAAGTTTGAAAGGCAATAAATAGAAGATGGAGTTACTCCACCTATATTTTTCCACCGGAAAAGAATAAAGGTTGGTATGCTCATGTCCTAAGCGGTGGCGACGGCTCCATGCAGCCTGCCAAATGGACTAACAGGTCATCGAAAGCAGGAAGGTCAGGTCATCAACTGCAACAAGTGTTAGAGCCCACCCACATAACCATTCAGAAATTTGTTATTTTTTAATACCTTTTTTAATCTTCAAAATTTCGAAAAAGAAATTGCCTACACCATGGAAGTAATGTCACATCAGGTAACTAGGGAACAATAAAAAATTAAATCTATAGTATTTGATAAACAAGAAAATAAATTTATTTTAAAAAATAAATCATAATAATAAAAATTTGAAGAGAAATAAAAAAATAATGGGTAATATGATATGGTGACTCTATAATGCACCAAATAATATTGCTAAAAACAACAATTAATATGGGGATAGTTGACCAATGCACAAAGCTATAGTTCCTAGCCTGAGGCTGGGACCATTAAGACAAGAAAATTAAGTTTTACCATATATATGGAAGATAAAAAGAAAACAAAAACTTAGTGAAAAGGAAGCATACAAAGATTAAGTGAAAATAGAAAAGAAAAAAACTATTAAGAAGAGAAAAGGAAGCATACAAAGATTAAGTGAAAATAGAAAAGAAAAAAACTATTAAGAAGAGAAAAGGAAAACGTATAAAGATTAAAAGGCATTACTTGTATTGAAAAAGTTTACTATTAAGATGAATTTTTATTTTGAAGTAAAATATGTGAAATCATGAATTGTAGAAAACATACAACTGATGTATATTTTAATACATAAATCTTTGGATAAACGGTGATAAAGTCCAAAGAAAAATATGGCAAGCACACGTGGACCATCGAGTTTAATTAGGGATTTCAAACCAGAAACGAAATTGCAACAGATTTGATGTGGGCCTTGCACTGAGGAGAGCAGAGCATATCTGGAAAGAGTGCATTTTATTTTGAATTACCAGATATTATCTAAGAATGCATCCAATTTTGTTTATAAACGATCTATTAGAAATTAAGTTTTTAAATAAATTGAAACCTCTAAAGAAATGTAATTAGATAGACATAACACTGCATAAACATAAAAGTTTGTATATGGTTTACCATTTAAGTTAATTAGTAATCAATAACTAATTGTGAGAATCATTGAGTAATTCGATGAGGTTTTTTTAAAGAACAAAACGAATAAATTATGATGCCAACCACTTTCCTATCTGCTCTACCTTTGCTGTCGCTTTTCAGAACCATATAGCTTTTAGTATTTCCTAGAATAAATTATGATCCCAACCACTTTCCTATCTGCTCTGCCTTTGCGGTCACGGTTCTTTGGAAATGCGCAATGACCTTAGTTTTCTTCCCAGAATCTTCAAAGCCTTATGGTTTTCTGTTAGGAAATTTGAAAATTTTATGGTTTCATTTACAGTCATGTGATATAACCTTATGGTTTTATATTGGGGCCTTAGAAAATTTCCATAACAGAAAACCATAATAGAAAAGTTCGGTTCTCTGCCCAGATTTCAATAACCTTATGGTTTTATATTGGGGGCTTAGAAAATTTAATGGGTTCACTTGCTCTTATGCGTCACTCTAACGGTGTTTGGGAGATATTTTTCTTCGTATTAGGCTATTCGTTTCCCGCGTGAACCTTTGAGTTTGTGATAGTTGGCGAGCAATAAATACCGCGCTACAGAGTATTCATTACCACTACCATTCTACAACCTGATAATTGCACTAGCTACTAATCGAAACGGAATAGGCTAACTCAAGAGCAATCTTGTCTCCCCAGTATCCTTCCTCCGGTAGGTTCTCTAGGTTCTCCGACGACTTCTTGTTTGTGTTGTAGCACTATCCCCCAGACGCTGTCAGCCTTCCGTAGCTCGGGACTTGATAAAGTGGGAGTTATGAATGGAGGCAAGCGCTTGGTCCAACAGTGCAGCAACCATCAGTGCATGCCAGGCATGGGCATGCATCTTCCATCCAGTGCGCTTCATTGAAATTTGAAATTAAAACGAGCGCGTTCATTGAAATTTGAAATTTAAATGAGCGCGTTCATTGAATATTAAACTAGTGCGCTTCATCGGAAAGAAAGCTTCAATTAAACATGGAGTTTATGAACGACCTCATACAGTCTCATTTTCAGTGAAAGTTTGAATCACAGCAGCGACATTGGTGAGAGCGTTGAGAGTTTTTCTAACTCCAACAAATTATCAGAACTGGAGGGATTGAGGTTCTCAATGCACCATCCATTAACTGGTATATAATTAACTGTATATGGCAATGCACCATCCATCAGCGGGTATAGAACCTTATAGCATGCTCTGTTTGTTTTTTGCATTTTTATAGCATGCTGTGTTTTTTTTCAGTACATCTCTTGATTTCTGGTTCCTGTTAACATCCGTCCTGTTCGATTGTAGTGGCATGTAATATTCTCATTCACTTTTGCATTTCTTTGTCCAGCCCCCGACTGCAATGGAGTATACTGTACATGATATCGACATTTTTGGAAAGTTCCACCGTTTCGGCCAGTTTTCCAGTAATAACATTGTGGAGGTTCGACATATTTGGTAATCTAGATCATCATATTCACTTCCATAGGTATAAGACTAGCACAGCAACAAAGTAGCTGCTGGTGAACGCAGAAAGGCTGAGAAGATGAAATGAATCTTTAAAAGAATATATTAAATTTTATTATCTATTAACAAATAAACTGTTGGGTTTCATTTATCTGGTGTTAATATTTTAATTTATGATTGAAATCACAGCCATTTATTTTGTGTGACTACTAAGAATATTCCAACCATATTTAATCATGTCCATAGAAAACTTATTAAGCACTAAACCCCTATTAAATCTGCCCATTGTCAATAGGTGTACTCAAGATCATCATACCACTGCAATGCTCAAATTGTGGTTGAACAGATTCTCTTTGCTATCCTCACTGTAAATTTAGTTAGAATAAATTTTACCACTTTCATATATATATAATTTATTTGTAAATAATTTTATAAACCATCATTTAAAAAAAACAACCATAACTTATGAAAGAAAACTATACATACATCTATATATGTGAAAATTTTAATGCATTTAATGGAAATTATTGAATTTCTTAATATCTAATAACTAAATAAAAGAAATATACATTTTTATAAAACCCTTCTACTCAATGGGACTATAAATTGACTATAAATTTACTTCATGTTGATTTGTTATTAATATAAAAAGTCAAAAACATAAAAATAAAATAAAAAGAGAATGAAAATCTTAGAGACAAATACTTGTTTATTAATAATGATAAAATTAGATAGTGAAATTAATTATGCATTTTAACCATCAAATATAATTAAAAATTTAACATAATCTATCATAAAAGAAAAAGAATAAATTAATAAGTTTATTGAATGTTGGAAACCATCAAATTACAAATTAAATTTGTTTTGAAACTTTAAAAAACATTTTATACATTATCAAAATATCTTATTAATGACTAAATAAATGTATTTTAAAATTCAACTCCATTTCTTAATAAACCTATCGTGAACTTATATGACAAAAAAAGCTAAAAAACTATGAGAGGAGATTAAAATATAAAAAAACATAATAATTAAAGAAAATCATTACTTATGGATTGTAGAATGTTATTCAAGTTAATTAAAACAATGTATGTAAGTGAAAAAACTCATATTCTATGAATATAATGTAAGTGCAATGAGCTTAGAATTTATAAAACATGTTGCTATATTACACTTATGGCTTTCAATATTTGTATATGGATATTATGTACAAGTTAAGAAGATGGATGAAAAACAAGGGTTATAAGCTTCTTGAGTTATTTAACCCGAATAAAACATGGTTTATTATACTATACATGTTTAAAAATAAAAGAGTATTGCTAAAATGTGATATTTCCACAATATATTTATGGCAAATAAGATTAATCATTGATATAATTATATTACTAGTTGGGAGAGAGGCTTTGTTTTAAGGTTTAGCATCTTCAAACTACAACAACAATGTGCACAATCATACTTGTAGCAAAGATTGCATGTCGAGTATTTGTTGATTTTTTTTTTCTTTGGAATCCAAGGTTAACAAGACTGTATCCCAAGTCTTTAAAAAAATGTGTGTTCATCAACTTTTTGTTAAATTATTGTTTGGCATTGGAGGTTAGAAGTGCATAAGATTAGTAGAGGCGTCTTCTCTTGAATACAAGTTGTTTGGTCAAGTGGTGGGTAAAGTCCATGCAACCAAGATAAAATTTTAAGATAATGATAAAGTCTCTTTCTTGGAATTCCTTACTTTATGGGTGAATTCTTCTGATATGTGGTGGATATCAAAACAGAAATGGAGTTACTACAAAAGATTTTTGATGAACAATAGTGTTTACTATTTGGGAATAAACAACTTGAGGACGTATTCCTTTTTTATAACTATAACATGGTTAAAAAATCAAACCTTGTTTTTTTGTTGTGATTGCAATGTCCTCATTGTCCTAGGTGGAGGCTTGACCCACTTTCTTAGCATCCTCCTATAACAAAAAACATAATTAGCTAGATACAGTCATACATATCCACCTTGGCCTATAGCTTGGTGCAAAATAACACATTCATAGATTTATCCCACCATGAGGGATCTTCAAGTGATGTTAGGGAAAGGGTTGGGCCTTCAAGACTTGTAGCATAATTTGGCTAAGAGAGGTCACATGGATAGACTAGGCTTTCCCATTGTGGTTCATGTAACCCTGAAAGATGCTCGAGCTGCAGGATGACTTATTATGGCTCGATGGAGGCCACTAGACATGAAAGCTTCATGGAAGAGGTTAGTATATTGATTATATATATGTTCTTCAATGACTATATGCATATGTGTATTTATAGAATGTGCAATAATTGAAGAAAACTTCCTTATATGTGCATTTACGGAAGGAACCTTCTGTAAATGCACATATACGGAACTTCAAAGTGTGCATATACAGAAGTTAACTTCTGTAAATGCGAATATACGGAACTTCAAAGTGTGAATATACAGAAGCTAACTTTTGTAAATGCGCATATATGGAAGTTGACTTACATATATGTGTGTATATGGAAGCATCCATATACGAAAGAAAACTTTCGTAAATGTGCACATATAGAAGTTGGCTTTTGTATATCCGTGCTTCCGTATATGCCCATATATGAAAGCCAACTTCCGTAAATGTGCATTTACGAAACTGTGATTCTATAAATGTTGACTTCCGTATATGCACATATACGATAATGCTCTGTAAATGTGCATATACGGAAGTTGGCTTGCGTATATGTGCTTATATGGATTTTTTAACAATATTTGTGCATATACGAAAGTGCACATATATGGAAGTGTATTTTCGTAAATGCTAATTTACAGAAGTTGGCTTTAGTATATGCACGCTTCTATATATGTGTGCATTTATAAAAGACGTCTTTTGTAAATGTGCATATACAAAAGTGTGCATATACGGAAGCCAACTTCTGTGTATGTGCATTTACGGAAACAACCTTCCATATATACACATTTATGAAAGTTGGTTTATGTATATGAGTGCTTTTGTAAATGCACATATATGGAATTTGGCTTACGTATATGCACGTATAAAGAAGCCAAATTCCATAAATGTGCATATATTGAAGTTGTCTTTCGTATATGCGCACATATACGGAAGCGTGTCTATATGGAAGCCAACTTCTGTAAATGTGCATATATGGAAGGTGGCTTCCGTATATGCACATATACAAAAGTCAATTTCTATAAATACACATTTATAGAAGTGTGACTCTATAAATGCTCATATATGGAAGTTGGCTTCTGTATGTGCGTGTATATAGAAGGGCTCCATAAATGCGCATAAACAAAAGTTGGTTGCCTTCCATATATATGTTTATATGGAAGCACTCATATATCGAAGCCGACTTTCATAAATGCACATTTCTGGAAGTTAGATTTAGTATATACATATATACTAAATCACGCATATACGAAAATCAATTTCCATAAATGCGCATTTAAGAAAGTTGGCTTCTATATATGCGTGCTTATAGAAAAGCCAACTTCCATATATGACCATTTATGGAAGTTTGCTTCCATATATGCGCATATACAGAAGTCAACTTCCGTATATGCACATTTACAGAAGCACCCTTCTGTAAATGTGCATTTACTGAAGTTGGATTTCGTATATGGCCCCTTTTGTGCGCATATATTGTTTCCAACTTTTGTAAATGCATGTATATGGAAGTTCTCCATAAATGTGCATATACGAAAGTTGGTTTCCATATATGCACTTATATGGAAGCACTCATATACAAAATCCAACTCCCATAAATACACATATATATAAGCCAACTTTTGTAAATGTGCATTTATGGAAGGGTGAGTGCAGCCACAGGAGGTCAACCGAGGCAGTCATCGACACGATTTGAGATACATGTCTTATACTTGATATTGATATGAAACTATTACAGGTAGGTGGACCACTTCTAATGGTGGTCGTTCTACAATTTCCCCTATGTTTGTATGAACTGCAAAGGCTTGTGATTAGTATGTATGATCGTCTCCTTTTCCAAAATGTAATGTTTCCATTGACAATAGGCTTGTACAATGTAATACATTTACTTTTCATAGGTGGGGTATTTATGGACATTATATGAGAGTGTCTCACTATGGTATGCCATCGGATGATCGTGCTGAGTGAGAATTGTGCCCATAGGATAGTCAGATGCATTAGTCTCAATCTTGAATGGTTGTTGAGAATCAGGCAAGGAGAGTATTGGAGTTGAGAACAAGCATTGCTTTATATCATTGAATGCTTGTTCTTGTTCCTTCCCCCACATGAACTTGTCCTTACCACCGCCCTTGGTCACCCAGCTGAGGGCCTATGCAATATGGGAGAATCCCAACAAGAACCATCAGTAGAAGTTGGCTAGTCCCAAGAAGCTCTGAAGATAGGTCAATGTGGTCGGGGTTGTCCAGTCATGGATGACTTGGATATTAGTTGGATCAACATGTAACCCTTTCTCATGAACAATGTAGCCCAATTATTGGACCATGTTCATGCCAAAAGAGCATTTTTACAAGTTGGCATATAGTTTTTTCTACCGCAAAGTGCTCAAACCTATTGAGTATGCTGCATGTGCTCCTCCCGTGTTTTGATGAAGATGAGGACGTCGTCCAAATATACCACCACAAAGGAGTTAGTGAAGGGTCTCAATACATCATCCATCAACCTCATGAAAGTGGTTGGTGCATTTTTTAAGCCAAAGGGAAAGACTATCCATTCAAAGAGACCTTCTTCAGACTTGAAGGTTATCTTCCATACATTAGTTGGCTCGATGGGAACCTGGTGGTAGCCAGACTTTAGGTCAATCTTGTTGAAGAACTTTTCCCCCTTGAGTTGGTCAAGAAGGTCATGAATCTTTGGAATGGGGTACCAATTCCTAACTGTGATTTTGTTTAAGGCTCTATAATCAATGCAGAGTTGCCAAGTCTCGTCCTTCTTCTGGACCAGTACAATCGAGCTTCCGCAAGGGTCAGAGTTGGGTCTGATGTGCCCCTTCTGGAGAAGATCTCGGATATGTTGCTTGATTTTTTCATTTTCCATCAGTGAGCGACAATAGACTGGTCCATTAGGTAGAGGTGTGTCGGGATTCAGATCAATTGGATGCTTGACTTGTTAGTGTTTTGGTACCCCAGTAGGTGAGGAGAATATGTCTATGTATTCTTACATGATCCCGACCACTTTCTTCTGCTGCAAAGAGAGGCTTTGTGTAGAGGCCACGAATGTGGCCATGACCTTTTGCTTATTGTGAGCATGGATCACAAAGAAGATGAACTTATCGGTCTGTGAAATTACCTTACTACATTGCTTAGCAGAGATTAAATAAATAGCAGTAACTATCATTGCCTCTGGTATCCTATACAATTGTCTACCCAAAGTAATAATAACACGGCGGGATCTAGAGTCATACACAGCATGACACTTCCACAATTATGGTTGCCCTAAAAGAACATCACAAACTTCAAGGGGAGAAATATGACACAGTACCTCATCTTTGAAAGTATTGATGACGTAGGGAAGATGGAACTGTTGGCTGACATGTAGATCTCTTTCTTGGCGAAGCTAGCCGATGGTGTAGGGATGTAGGTGCGGTGTCATTCCCAGGTCTATCCACTTGACGACCTCTGTTGAAATCAGGTTCTTCTGAATACTACTATTGACAATGAAATGAAGCAGAGCCCCCTTTACCCACATCTACTAGTGAAAGAAGTTTCCCCTTCCTCTCATTCTTCTGGTTTGCTTGGCCCGACTTTGGTGGTAGCGACATTGGCACTGGGTTCAGCATTAATAATATGCTTCCCTCTTTCAGGATTCGATTCGAAATCAGAATCGACCTTTGACTCAGAAGCCTTCATTTCGGCCATGAGTGACTACTTGGAGCGACATTCTTCAGTTTTGTGCCAAGGGATTTTATGGTACTCGCACCATTTTCATGTGTCCTTCTTTGCCTTCTCATTTCCCTTATTTTGTTGTGGCTTGGACAAATTTTCTTGAGGAAGACCATCTTGACTTGGTCCCTTGTTGTGTGGGTTGGGGCCACCTTTGACCTTCTTTGGCTGTGAGGGGTTTGCAGATCCAAACTCTCACCTTTTCTGCATAAATTTATGCTCGATCTTGACAATGTATCTATAGGTAGTGCCCAATGAGGCGATGTCCAAAAGCTCAATTTTTGTTCGAATGTATCTATGAAAAAGGACGTGGTATTTTAGAAGTCGATCTTGCAATGGCTCGATTGGTTCGAGTCCCAGCTTTTGTGCTCGGATATTGTTGGGGACATGCACAAAGAAAAATAAATGAAGAGCATATCGTTCTGATACCACTGATCCGGATTAAGGAGCGGAATGAATTGATTAACAAACTGAATACAATAAACATAGACATATGAAGAATAAAACAGATATCCAATGAACAATATCTTCTATCGAATAATGAAATAGGATGAAACTATAAAATTGTAGAACTGAAACACTTGCTCGAATGGTGGTAGCTATCTTTGAGGAGAGATGTGGTTGTATGTGCACCTGTATAAGAAGAATGAATTACAATGAGGATATAGAGGCCTTTTTTATGTTACTCATGAATTCAAAAACCCTAGACATACAAAAACCTAACCCTAGCAGGTGAAACGTCAAAATTCATGTGGGCCCCTATGGGTAAGTTGGTACCTCAACCTCCCGGGGTCATAAATTTTGCATACGACCTTCGTTTTAGGTGTGTGATAGCCAATTGGAAAGGTCTTTCAGACAACTACACATTTTGTCATCAAATTCTGACTCTCTCTATAGTTTGATTGTGGCGAGCCAAAAAAACATGGTTTAGGCCTCCAAAACGGCCTTGGAAGTACAACAAGATGTGCTAACATGAAAACATACAAAATAAGCTAGTTCAATTAAGTGAGAGGCCACCAATATCCACCTAGAATATGTGTAGGGCTTTAGACAGCCCAGAAGTATAAAACCCACAATTACAAAGAAGTACAATAGAACGTGTTGAACTAAAAATGGATAAGAGGAGCTAGTTGAAATAGGTGGGTGGCCACCAATAGCCAACTGGATCACCGTGCTAATACAAGATGGGGGAGTGATAGCATATGAGAAGAAAGTTGAAGCTAAGACTAAGAAGAGACTAAATCTCATCCCTGGTACAAACAATACCCCTTCTACTTCCATCATTTCTCTAAAGTCTAACAGAAACCTGACATTATTGACTCCTCTGATATGGTGAGTTCCATCCATGACATGGTCAATACCAATCTCGGATATGAACAAAAACGAGTATAGTATGCCTATCATATGATTGGTGGCCCCATTTTCCACCATTCAAGTCCTGTCAAACTCAAAGATGATGTTGTTTCCACTTGAAACAATGGATACACGAGAAATATATTTATCAAACTTCTCATTAAAGTCACTTATCTCTACAAAGGGTGCTACCTGTTTCTCCTTATCCTTTGTCCCTTCCTGTTGGGACATTGTGTTGCATAGTTTCCATATCCACTGCATGCAAAGAAAAAAACTTTGATGATGTCAATCCTGGAACTCTTTTTACTTTTTCCCTTGCAATTTTATAGAAGATAAACATTATCCTCATCAACTCCCTCTCCTCCCTTCTCTCTATTCATCCAGATCTCCTCCTCAGTGAAATCATCCCAAAGTATGCTCCAATATGGAATTTTTTCACGTCCCACAGTGCATTCCTCAAATACTTCCCAATCCTTGGTAAAGCATTTCAAGGTTATCCTCACAAGCTTTGAATCTGAGATGAATTCCCCCACAACTTCCCATTCATCCTTAGCATGTGCCAACCGGGTAAGATATGGAACCATAGTCTCACCCTTGGTCATCTTGATTGAATGCAGTTTATCTTTGAGTGTCATCTTATAGTTTTCATTCTTAGCCTCATATAGATTTTTCAATGCCTCCTACATTTCATTGGATGTCTTGTTTTCAGCTAGGTATGGGATGGCTGGATCCTTTACTCCATCTAAAATGAGTCTCTAGGATTTGGCCTCTTTGAATTTAGTTATAATCCAAGGAAGTAGGATCGTTGGAGGGAGGAAATACCATAGAACTGACAAGAGCCCTCAATTGAATTTCTTTAAAAATAGTTGTCATTCTAAACTTCCATTGCAAATATTTAGAAATATCATCTAATCAGTCCTGAAATATGATGGAAGCAACCATGTTCAAACAACTATTCTATAATTTTTTCCCCCTTTTTTCTTTGCCTAACGTTGAAATCAAATTCTACATAATGCACTTCTTGCAGAGCCCTTACCCTGATACCATAAATATTTTTAATGACAAAATATAAAATATATCATCCATACATTTGGTCGAAAATCATTGATCCATACTCGGAGAGCGCAAAAAATAGACATGTGATTTTTGGTCCAATGACCAATGACAAAAACCCGAAATGGGGAAAACCCTACAAAGATTATTTATATTATTCAAGAAAAAAATTGAAACTTCCTTTACAACTCACAAATTTAATGATTCCATCTCAACAAAATAAAAAATTCAAATCAACTTATCTTTGCCATGAAACAAGCTTCTAAACTACCCACACATGCCACAATCTACAACGTGATTTCTTCTTGGAAAATTGTGCCACTGTGCGGATGAAAAACAACAACAATAAATACACAATAATCTTCCTTGTGATACTACGGCTTGTATGGACTTATTCCTTGAAAATTTTTCTTCCCTCTTTCTTTACAAATTGACCTCTCTCTTTGTACAAAATGTTCTCTCTCTTGTTGTACAAACTGTATGATGTCACTATCTTGGGAATCCTTCACTCTTATTTGTTTTGGAAACTTTTATCTAAACTCTCTCTAGAAATATGATCTCTCTCTATTTTACCTTCTCTGCATTTCTTTCTTACTTCCCAAACATGTATAGGTACTCTCTTTTTTCCCAAGAAACCCTAACTTACATAACCAACTCAATCTAATGACTATCATAAGTCTAATCTAAGGGCTCACATTTAATGGTCCTCATTAATTAAAAAATAAGTAATAAATGCACATTAAATTACTTTGGGACCTATAACTTAAGTACATTCACTTTATAAAATCCCTTTATTTAAAAACTCACTTTACAATTAAAACATGCCGAGAAAACATGACTTTATGTCCCCCATGAAAAACACAAAAACATGAATGAGAACATCCCTTGTTAAGTTTCAACATTTTTCTTTGTTTATATTTAAAAAAAAAACTAATACATTAACCAAAAAAAAAAAAAAACTAATCAACTCACAATATAATTTTCAGTATTTCAAAACATTTGAATTAATTTTTTTTTAAAAGCATACTTTTCCTATACTAATATTTTCCTTACCAATAAAAAAAAATACACAATATTGTGTAAATAAAACTCCAACTCATTATTTTCCACTAATCCAAAATAATTATATGATATATGTAATTTTTATTAGTTTTTAAAAAATTATACAAAATCAATATACTACAATTCCATATTTAACAGTTTGTTTATCATTTCTCTCATATTAGCATATACTTATGTTATCATTCATCACATGTGTTAATGATTTTGGATCCATGCCAATAAAGGTATATCTAGGAGTACTCACGCACTATGAGCACCGAAGTGGTGGGAAAATAACTAAGAATACAAAGTATGGCATACTTAGCAACATAGTTAGGATATTCTATATTTAGAAAATATTGTACCGTGAAGATTTTAGGTTTAAAAATAAGAAGTGATGTTTATTGTTATATAGTGATAAATAAAACACAAAGAAAAATCAAAAGAAATTCTTATAAAAAAATTACCATAATCTTTATAGTAGAAAATAGAAAAATGTTTAAGAAAAAATATGTTTTAGATTAAGAAAGTCAATATCAATGTGATACATATTTCATATGACATTAGAGTAAACAAGCTCATATTTCATGATGTCACATTCTACTTGTTAGCACGAGAAGTGACCCCTAGATTGCAGTAGGGATGAGCCTGATACCCATCAGTTTATATGTCACAATGAGTGATTTAAGGGTGGTCGAATGATCACAGACCCAAAAGAATATCACTTTAACTCAGAAAACTAGTCCAGAAATGCACATGGAAGTGAGGGTGATAACTAACTTCAGTCAAGACATTAGTTTAAAGGTGAGCAGAGGGAAGACTTGGTGAGAAAATGAGAACAAGACTGCTATGTGCATCTCACCTTCCAACAACTTGAAAAAGAAAAAATCGGGCTCGATGATGCTTTCGATCCGAGGTTTAAGACACTGAAATGTGACCAAATGACACAGTTCCAACAACACAATTATCAAACCTACATTGCTATGCGACCAGAATGACTCGAATGGATCCTCCAATTTCGAGCCATTCAGTGTAACGAGGAATAAGGCAACACAAAAAACTAGTTAAAACCAGCGAAAACATTACAGTGATCAAACCTACATCATCCTACAACCTTATGGCTCTAGACTGGATCCTCCAATTCTGAGTGTTTTAACACAGTGTTTACTAAAATATTTAAAGAGGAGGCTGACCTCTATTAATATGAAAGTCTGAAATCAAAACACATAACCAGGCATAGCTCTGGCGTTAAAACATATTTCAAAATGGGAACTCTACTCAACCAAAAGACCCTTTCAAAAATGACAAAACTCCATACATATACTCAAAATTTTGTTTCTGTAGTAGAGGCGTGCTCGAGTTAATGCATTGAAGGCATTACATCTACATGTTTCCTGACAGACTGTGCATGTAGTCTCCTATCAGACGCAAGCTTGGTCAGACACAACCATGCTTCAGAACAGATAGTCAGCTGAGCCGACTATCTGACAGTCCTTCTAGGGTTTTCCATTTATGGTGGAAGTGATGCTCAACCACCGCCAACAAACCTTAATAACTGCTTCCTCTAGATAGAGAGGGCCTGAGTCAAAACTACACTTGGGAGACGTGGCAGGCTCTGCATCCTTCCACCTAGAGCTGAGTTGGATGCCTACAGGGATGGCTAGGCAGTGGGCGTGGATGAGGGTCTAGCAGGGCGATGGCATGATGGGAAAGCTAGTGGGTTGTGTGATGGCCATGCGGAGGAAACACAGAGGCTAGCAAGAAGCTATGAGGGTGACACGATGAGAGATGAGGTGGAGTGAAAGTGATAGGGGAGAAGGAGATGTGATAGATAGAGGAGAGAGAAGGAGTGGGGGACAGGTGTTGGCGGGACGGTTGTGGGGTGGCCACTTGTCGACCTAGGATAGGGTTGGGGGCTGCAAAAAGTGGTTTGAAACTTCTCTCTTTTGCATCTGATGCATGTCTTCGGCTGACATGTAGAGCCTCTGCAAACCACCGTAGTTTCCCCGACCCGCCCTACCTTTTTTAACCTCCATGCACGTTGAGGCCCGGGTATGGCCGTCGTCCATCGATTTCGAGTGCACAAATCTCAGTTGCCCAGATCTATGCCCCTCTTATCACAATGCGCCAAACGGTCACATCGACCCCGAGGGACCTAGGATTAGTGCCATCTAGTGGGTTTTTTAACCCTATGCTTTGCCTTTTGTCGCCCAAGAGCCAAATCCAATGGGGAAAACACCCCCCTTGCAAGAATATGTACTAACATTAGGCTCCATGGGGGATAGAGTTCTCCTTACGTGGCTCTAATATCTCCTTATGTAGTTCCAGTTGCCTTATGTTGGGCTATGGAGTCAAGTTCAAAACATACAGCCAAAAATATCGGCTGAAAGAAAAAACAAAAGAAACACACATGCTTGAAGGAGCTTCTTTATGTACAGTCCTAAACTAATTTATTTGTACATGGGGCTAGGTGAAAGCAAACTTCCACCATAACCAATCAAGTAACTTCCTGAATGGAAGCTTCCTTACTCTTTTGGTGATCACTAGCAGATGATGCAATTGTGACAACAGAACAATCTAATCCTTTAGCTTTCTTCCAAGGGATGAAGTTGAGATAAAATAGGACAGTTCTAGGTCATGAAGGAAATTCCACTCACTGTACTCGCTGACAAGCTCATAGAATGAGTGAAATCTCTTGGAAAATTTGTAACAGCCAGCTTGATATGCTCCACAGCTACTCACATGTGGCTGAATATCACTGATAAGCCTAGGTGGAAGAGGAGTTGATGCAAGTTGACTGGTCTCAGGTGATGGTTTCTTGCTTACAAGATGTCATGTAGGGCTATGTTGCTCTTCATCTGAATAATCATCAAAACTAGGAACAAAAAGCACCTCAGGAGCATAATACAGGGCCTCTACAACTGTGAAATCTTCATCATCATCCTCAATAGAGCTTCCAAGAACATCCTCTTCAAGGGCTGGAAAATCCTCTGCATTTTCTTCAAAGAGGCAACCCTCATGTTCTGCCCCCAATTCCTCTAACTCTACAGACAAAGACTTCACTAGCTCCATCAGTTCACTCAAAGCATCTGCTTCGTCCTCATCCTCATCCTCATAGCCTGCGTAAGAAGTAGCTATACCTTGAATACGTTCGTGGTATCCCTCACAACAACTATGAAAAATTAACTTAAGGGGATAAAGCTTCTGATAATGCTAATTGAAAGCTGCATGAAATTCTCCTATTGAATAAATGCTAGCAGGGGGTAAAGAATGATACCATTCACGAGCATCACCTACTAACGAGAACATAAACATCTCATTAGTACATCCTCATCATGTATCTCCCATTGGTGCATGAGTTCATGAAACTCACTGAGATATTGAGTAGGGTTGTCCTCTTTACACTCTCTAAATATAGGAAAATAATCATTCCATTCATTTGAAGCAGGAACAACATTGGGAAAAACAGGGACAACAAAAAAATTAAAGGGAGAAAACGTTCGAGCCAAAATTCTTTCCATTTCAAACCAGTGGGGTCTCCAATCGATTCTTCAACCATGGAGTCGCCAGGTGAATGATGTGTGGAATGAATGTGTTTGGTCTTTGTTCACCATCAAAGACCAGATATGATTGTTTTGTTCTCCTAAGGGATACCAGATGTAGCCAGAAGCAACCACACTGAAACAATGTAGTTGAGACAATGGAGTTTCCAGGAGCACAGTTGCAATCTTGATGTCCTAGGTTATGGTGCACCTTCAGAACTAGTAAGCTTTGTCATTCTTCCTAGGGAAAATATTCAATTTCGTCCCCAACAACGAAGCAAGAAATGTTACCAATAGAAGTCACCCCTAGATTGTAGCAGGGATGAGACTGATACCCATTAGTTTATATGTCACAATGAGTGATTTAAGGGTTGTCGAATGGTCGTAGACCCAAAATAATATCACTTTAACTCATAAAAATAGGCTAGAAATGCACAAAGAAGTGAGGCCCATAACTAACTTCAGTCAAAACATGAGTTTAAAGGCGAGCAGAGGGAAGACTTGGAGAGAAAACGAGAACAAGACTATTATGGGCATCCGACTTTCCAACAACTTGAAGAAGAAAAACTCGGGCTCGATGATGCTTTCGAGCCTAGGTTTCAAACACTCAAATGTTCCCAAATGACACAGTTCCAACAACACAATGATCAAACATACATCACTATACAACCACAATGACTCGACTGGATCCTCCAATTCCGATCCATTCAGTGTAAGGGGTAATAAGGCAACACAGAAAAGTGGTTAAAACTGGTGAAAATATTGCACTGATCAAACCTACATCATCCTACAACAATACGACCCTCGACTGAATCTTCCAATTCCGAGTGTTATAACACAGTGTTTACAAAGACATGGAAAGAGGAGGTTGACTTCTATTAATCTGAAAGTCTCAAATCAAAATACATAACTAGGCACAGCTATGGTGTTAAAACATATTACAAAATGGGAGCTCTGCTCAACCAAAAGACCCTTGCAAAAATGATAGAACTCCATACTTATACTCAAAATTTTGTTTTTGTAGCAGAGGTGTGCTCAAGTTAATGCATTGAAGGCATTACGTCTACATGTTTCCTGGAAAACTGTGTATGGAGTCTCATGTCAGATGAAAGCTTGGTCACACACAACCGTGCTTCAGAATGAATAGTCAGTTGAGCTGACTATCTAACAGTCATTCCCAGGTTTTCCATTTATGGTGGAAGTGATGCTCAACCACTACCAACCAACCTTAATAATTGCTTCCTCGGTATCAAGAGGGCCTGAGTCAAAACCGTACCCTGGAGACGTGGCAGCCTCTGCATCCTGCCACCTAGAGCTGAGTTGGATGCCTACAGGGATGACTAGGCAGCGGACGTGGATGAGGGTATGGCGGGGCGATGGCATGATGGTCATGCTATTGGGTTGTGCGATGGCCATGAGAAGGAAACATAGAGGCTGGGAAGAAGCTTTGAGGGTGACACGACTGGAGTTGAGGTGGAGTGAAATTGATAGGGGAGCAGGACATGTGACAGATAGAAAAGAGATCAGGAGTGGGGGACAGGTGCTGGTGGGACAGCTGTGGGGTGACCATTTTTCAGCCAAGGATAGGGTCAGGGGCCACGAAAAGTGGTTTGAAACTTCCCACTTTTGTGCCCGATGTGTATCTCTGGCTGACACATAGTGCCTCTTCAAACTGCAGCATTTTCTCTGGCCCGCTCTACCTTTTTTAACCTTCGCGCACATTGAGGCCTCGATATGGCCATCAACCGTCAATCTGGAGCACGCAAATCTCAGTCGCCCAGTTCTACACGTCTCTTAGCACAACATGCCAAACGATCACATCAACCCTGATAGACTTAGGATAAGCGCCATCTAGTGGGTTTTTTAACCCTATTCTTTTCCTTTTATCGCCCAAGGGCCAAATCCAGTGGGTAAAACACCCCCATGAAAGAATATGTGCTAACACTACTGATAACATAGAAGGGATTAATAATGTTCACAATTTTACTATACTTGAAATTTGTTTTACTATAACAATGAATATGTATCTAAAAGAAAAAACATTCTAGTAAATTAAACAAGGGAAATAGTTGCGATGTAGACTGTCATTATTGTATTTGTATTGTATGGTTGGTTGTTCCATCTCATCCCAATAATTTAGAGTTTGCAGAGTTACTTTTGCAGTCAAAACTGAAGAAGAGTTATTATCTTAGAAATTCAGATATTTTGAATACAACTTTAGATATGATGAAGCAGGTTAGATCAATTAATTCAATTGTGAGTGTTGCATTGCAGTTGTGAGGAAATGTCTGTTGGCCGTTTTAAGAGCTTCATGACCATTACTAGAAATGGTAAGGTGCTCCCATGGCTTTTGGGACTAGCACAAATACATGCAAATCTAAGTAATGTGAAGTACTTATATCTATGAATTAATGTTAACTTCACATGTATCATACATATGAGGTTAAAATGGATTTAGGTTTGAATGCAATCTCACTTAATTTGTTAAGTTTAAATATTAAAAAATATAACTATAAATCACAATATTAAAAAATATTGTTTTTAGAATTTCTCAGATGAACTTGGTCGATGCGACTTCCATAGTTCATGCATTTGGTAACTTATTTACATTAAAAGACATTTGTCCAAGAACTTTATCAATTAAACACTTTTTTCATATATGTACTAAGTTCATTTGGTCAAGTTCGCTGGTCTTTATTGTTCAAATCTGGAGAAGTAGAGAAAAAATTATGGAATCGAGGATCGATATCCCTTAGACTATGGAGAGGGAGCGGATCGGCCCTCTTAAACTGTGTTATTCTATGCAGAGGGAGTCGACTAGGTCCCCTTAAACTGTGGAGAAGTATCCTATCATGTCCAACAATCGATTTCACTAGTAAGGGCAAGGAACCCATAAATTTCTTGATGTTCTTACAACTTTATTGCTTTCTTAGAATTGGAGGTGATTTCAGTAGTAAAATTTCTTTATGTTTTTTTGGCTTTATTGATGTATTCAATTTTAGGTTTCTATTATTTATATCTTGTTTCTAGATCAAGATGGAAATCATAATATTTGAGAAACAAATATTTCATTTTAGCCCACTTATTACTGCTCTCTTTTTGTCTCTTGCAAGGAATTCTCTGCATTATCGACATATTATTTTTCACCTGCTTTGTTCCCAAAAATTCATGCTCTCATTCTTCAGCTAGAGTTGACAAGGGTTTTGAATGTAAGGTATTGCAACATTGTACGCTACTTCAAGAATTCAAAAATAATATAACATTGTAGGTTGCCTTAATCTTTATGTGCGAGCATCCTAGTAATTTTTCAAAAAAATATACTAATTCCATGTGTAATTGTTGAAGACTAATAGTGACGTAATTCCATGGGGTATATGCTTGCTTGAAACCCTATTATGATTGTTCCAAGAATCCTTAATAGATCTATAAGTCATTGGTATAAATCTTTGCAAATTAAGGGAACATAGAAAATAATTACTTCCCTCAAGTCCTTGATTCACCGCTAGCTCCAAATCTATATCATGCCAATTTAAATTAGGTAAAACTAATATAGAAGGTTACTCTGTGATTGGTCATATATTTTTTTATGCAAAGGAAGAATATAAAGTATTATGAAAAATGAAAAATAATGCATAAATAATAATGAAAAAATAAGTTACCAAGTCCATACTTCTTTTTTAGTACTCCAAACGTTTTGTGCTTGCTTTTGAGGCCTACTCTGTCTCAAAGGCTCCGTGTATAGTCTCCTCATAACAGAGGCAAGGAATATCTTGTGGGTGATAGCTTAAAGACCCATCGTTGTAGGTGCAAACTCCATTTGAATTTGATAGGAGGACGAGTTTGGAGGGTGCAGTTGTTGATGGCATATTGCATGATAATTCTGGACTACTAAGCAGGCTCACACTATATCCATTAATCCTCTCTTCGACATGAAAAAGTGAGGGTACATCCACAGTGAAATCGCCATATTCATCACTCTCTCCTATGGTTATAAATGTCATTCTCTTGCGGTTTATGCTGCACTATAGGGCTACCAAAGCACCTGTACACACAAATCCAATAGATCATGTTATGAATTCACACCAAATGATTCGGGTAGTCGGTGTATAAAATGTTGAACAATAACTGCAACGAGTGAAGTTTTGGCAGATTGCCTAACCAAGCGGGGATGTCACCGGATAGGTTTTTCTTTACCAAAACAAGGGTTTGAAGATGGGAGGACTCGGGAATGTGGGGAATGTTCCAAGAGAGTTTGTTTTAGGACATATTACTAATTAAAGGAGATGTCAACTTCATTAAGGACTCTCAGATAGATCTTGTTAATAGATTCTCGTCCAGATACAATTCATAAAAATTAGCTCTCAACAAACCCAGTGATTCTGGAATGCTTTCGCTCAAACGATTGTTACTTTGCAACAACTCTGGAAGCATTGACATATTTCCTAATGAGAAAGGAATCCTACCCGTCAGGAAATTATCTGATATATGAAGCGTCGTTAGTTGCCTCAGATCTCCCACGGAGTCCAGAATGGGACCCGAGAGAATATTGTTATTCAGCGTCAAGACAGACAACAGACAAAGATTTACAATGCTTGAAGGAATGGAGCCAGAGAGGCGATTGGAATCCAAGTTCTAAGAAGTTAAATTCTATAGATTTCCAATGGATTTCAGAATAGGAATGATAAGCAGGTTTCCAGAGATAGACAGAGACTGTAGATTGGGCAGTTGGTTGATGCAAGAAGGAATGGAACCGATGAGTTTGTTGTTATCCATAGAAACAATGTTCAAGGTTGAAAGGCGATAAATAGAAGATGGAGTTACTCCACCTATATTTTTCCACCGGAAAAGAATAAAGGTTGGTATGCTCATGTCCTAAGCGGTGGCGACGGCTCCATGCAGCCTGCCAAATGGACTAACAGGTCATCGAAAGCAGGAAGGTCAGGTCATCAACTGCAACAAGTGTTAGAGCCCACCAACATAACCATTCAGAAATTTATTATTTTTTAATACCTTTTTTAATCTTTAAAATTTCGAAAAAGAAATTGCCTACACCATGGAAGTAATGTCACTCTAGGTAACTAGGAAACAATAAAAACTTAAATCTATAATATTTGATAAACAGGAAAATAAATTTATTTTAAAAAATAAATCATAATAATAAAAATTTGAAGAGAAATAAAAAAAGAATGGGTAATATGATATGGTGCCTCTATAATGCACCAAATAATATTGCAAAAAGCAATAGTTAATATGGGGATAGTTGACCAATGCCCAAAGCTATAGTCCCTAGCCTGAGGCTGGGGCCATTAAGACAAGAAAGTTTTACCATATATATGGAAGATAAAAAAAAAAAAAAAAACTTAGTGAAAAGGAAGCATACAAAGATTAAGTGAAAATAGAAAAGAAAAAAATTATTAAGAAGAGAAAAGGAAAACCTATAAAGATTAAAAGGCATTACTTGTATTGAAAAAGTATATTCGAGTTATATTTTTTACTACGCATATAATATTATAAGGACACTAAAATAATGCACAATTCAACATGTTGTAAGAGTTTAATGATTTTAATATATGTTTTAATAGTTTGTTTAATTTTTAAGATTAAAAGGCATTACTTGTATTGAAAAAGTATATTCGAGTTATATTTTTTACTACGCATATAATATTATAAGGACACTAAAATAATGCACAATTCAACATGTTGTAAGAGTTTAATGATTTTAATATATGTTTTAATAGTTTGTTTAATTTTTATATTTAGAAAAATA
>JASDQU010509581.1:0-15407 GCA_032191745.1 Picea mariana
CCATGTGTTGGGACACTTACTTATATTGAGAGGGGGGGGAGGGGGGGTGAATCAATATGAGATTGTTTTTACTTTTCTTTACTCGACTAAAATTATCATTTCATTACATTTCCAACCATGAGCAATCAATTATAAACATATACAAATATGCAATGCATAGTACTCAAATATTTAATGTGGAAACCCAAATGGGAGAAAACAATGGGAAATATTTATTGAAATATGCTCATAGGAAAAAACCTGCTACAGACACCAATTTGTTACAATTATTACATGCACCAACCTGAAAGAGACACCAATCCATTCCCTAAACACCAATTCAACAACACTTGTAGGAACCAACTTACAATTACAAAATTTACAGGCACCAACCTGTTGGAGACACCAATCTTCTTAACTGAGCACTAACTCAACAAAGTGTATGCACCAACCTACTAGAGACACCAATCTCCTCAATTTTTTTGTCTGGTTCAAATTATTTTTAAATCATCATTAGTCCAAAATTATCACTTCATTTTTATCTTCCATCTGCATAAACTTGTTATTTCAACAACTCCTCTATTGTTGTTGTAATACCATTTAATCTTACCACCAGTTTGAAATTTGAAAGACCTCATATATTCTTGTATTTGACCTCACACCTCCCTGCCACCCTTTGACCATCAAAATTTACTCTCTTTCATTTATGGCACCCTCCAACCTTAGAGCCCCAACTTTTCTTCACTTCACACACACACTCTACCTCAAACATATTAGGGAATCATTATTTATAGAGTTCATTGTAGAGAATTTTAATAGATCAGGTCTACTTCAAACATGAGCCCATATGCTCAAGGATTTGTCCACATACCAAAAATCATGCTCACATGGTCAAATCTAAATCCTTTGAATCTTCTTTGAATCAAGTTGTAAAACGATCCTTTGAAATCAGTCTCAATTTCCTTCCATCATATGTGATCTTTTCATTGGTCACATCACAAACATCAATGCACAACAACCGTTCGATGATTCGAGGAGTAAATTGCGATCGTCGATATACTCACTGGCCACCTCAACACGCAACACCACCTCAACACTCAACAATCGTTGGATGATTCAGGGATTAAATTACAACCATCAATTGATATAGATCCCCAGATATTGGGACCACCAGACTACTGGGCATCTAGGGTATCGCTAGAGTACCATGTATTGGACCCAATAAAGCACCAAGACACCGATCCACTTTAACTCTACACCTTCAAACTGTTTCTTTGATCTAGGTTATCCACTAGCTATTGGGTATCGGGTACCAGTTACACCAGAATGTCGAGTATCAGATCCATCAGAGTATCAGGTAGTAGTCATATCATACTACTAACTATAGTATTAATGAAGCACAACCAATGTTTCAAACAATCACCAAGGTCCTGATATGGAACCTTTCTTGTGGAACCTTGATGAACTTCATCAACTTGTGCCACATGTATAAAATCGTCACTGGGACCACCGAGGCTTAAACACTACACCTTCAACTATTTCCCTAGTCCGATTGAGTCAATATCAATAGTTGATCATTCCCAATGATCAATGGTCAAGATTTACTCTTCTTCAGGTCCATGGTTCAATCTCAGCCGTTGAGATTTTCTTCGTTAGAACACTGGCCCAATGACCCACCGAGGCATTGACCCACCACAGTACCACACTTCAAGCAATAGATTTGGTCTAGGTATATGATATCTGATATAATAATTGGACCACTGGGACTACTGGGTCATCAACCCACCGATCCCCCTGTTCATTTCAAGGATGTGCTCATACTCTGATCAAATATACTAGTGCACCAGGCACTGAGATCATCGATTCACTGACCCATCAGACCCCTAGGAATTTAATAATTTTCTTTCACCCATTCATGATATATGATATAGTTGAAGTTATGATCCTTCATTCTTAGTCATTGATCTCTGATGATCAATGATCAGGACTTCCCGGAGCTTTTCGTCCCACCACGGGGGCACCAACACACCTAGAACCTTTTTCATGCACATTCACTCCGATCCGGTATACACTGCCCATTAGGACACCAGACCACCGAACCCATGAAACTTTATCCATGCATTTATAAACACTCACTCCAATCTGATTATCTGATATACTGGGCCCCATGACTAAAAGATAACACATTGTGTAGGGTTTTGTAACTTTCCCATTCACATTCAAATTATGTAACAATGCCTTTTCCTTATAAATCAATTGAAAACAAAATTCCCTATGCATGTGGTAAAAATTGAATTTACTAAAACTTGTAAATGACTCTGAACTGCAAGTCTTTATCATGCGATCAATTTCCAGCAAGAGGATGTGCATGGGAGATTAATTCCAAGGATTATCGTTGCTTGTTCTAGCTACAAAATGCGAGTTTGTGTGTGGGTGATTAATTTCGAGGCTGATCGATGCATGTTCCCTTAGTTCTCTGTGCTAAGGAAATAGAGGTAGCGACAGAGGAACTCCCCATTTCTTTGATAATGGTGACATCAATGAAAACACTATTTCCAACTATCTCCCCCTTTTCATTGATGGAAACCCTTAGTCAATTTTGATACTCCCCCTATCTGCAACTTCTCCTTGTGTATGCTATTCTTCTTCTTCTACAAATTCTCCTTGTGTCTATAGTTCTTCCTCTATCTACAAATTCTCCCCCTTACTCTTTACTCTCCCCCTTTGACGTCAATGGAAAATGGATTTTCTCCCCCTTACTCTTTACTCTTAACTCTTTGCTTCTCCATATTTGCAACCAACAACCTTCTTTATTTCTGTAGCTCCCCCTGAGCTTGTGATTCTATTAAAGCGCTTTAGCAGTTGAATGACATAGGTAACACTCCCAGTTTCTGTTTGAGATACCTGAATGTTTCTCTAGGAAGAGGTTTTGTAAAGATATCAACAATACATTCATATGTACTAATATATTCCAACTTGATATTTTCTTCTGTGAATTGTTCTCTCAAGAAATGGTATTTGATTGGAATGTGCTTTCTCTTTGAATGCATAATAGGATTATCTAAAATATTTATTGCACTGACATTGTCACATATAATTGATATTGGCTGATTATACTCTACCTTAATGTCCTTCAACATTTGTTTCATCTAGAGCACTTGTGTACAACATGTTGATGTTGCAATGTATTTTGCTTCTATTGTGGATATAGAAATTGATGATTTCTTCTTGTTGAACCAAGACACTAGGCTGTTTCCTAGAAATAATGCACCACCACTAGTGCTCTTTCTATAATTCATACTTCTTGTCCAATCTATATATGTGTAAGGTATTAGAGTAAAATATTACTTGGGGGATACCATAAACCAAAGTATAGTGTGTCTTTCAAATATCTAAATTCTTTTTACTTCTTGCACATGTGTCTCCTTTGGTGTAGATTGAAATCTTTCCACCAATCCTACTACTTGCATGATGTTTGGCCTTGATACTGTCACATATAGTAGGTTTCCAATCATTGATCTGTACAATGTTTGATTTTCTTCCGTAGATTCATCATCCTTGCTTAACTTTCATCTTGTGATCATGGGTGTATTGATAGGTGAAAAATCTTCTAATCCAAATTTATTCAACATTTCCTTGATATATTTGGTCTAATAAATGAATATGCCTTTGCTATATTGAGAAATATGCAACCCTAAAAAGAATGAAAATTCTCCAAGAATGGACATATCAAATTCTTTTTGCATTTCTTTTGCAAAATTTTGACCCATTCTATCAATATTACTTCCAAAACTGATATCATCCACATAAACCACAATGATTAACATATCTGCATTATCTATTTTGATGTAAATATTGTTATCTACAACTTCTCTTTTGAAACTTTGTTGTAGGTATTTTTCAAGTCTTGAATACCAAGCTCTAGGAGCTTGCTTTAGTCCATATAGTGCTTTGTTCAGTTTGCATACACGATATTTGTAAATTCTGATAATTGAAATCCTTCTGGCTATTCAGGCCGACTTGACATCCATTTGATAGATTTTGAAGTTTTTGAAACATGCAAATGCCAAAAAAATTCTGATTGCTTCTAATATTGCAACTGGAGCAAAGGTTTCTTCAAATTCAATACCATCAAATTGATGACATCCTTTACAAACTAGTCTTTCTTTATTTTTTACTACTTATCCTTGTTGATACAATTTGTTTATGAAGACCCATTTGGTGCCAATCACGTTGTTTTCTTTTGGTATGGGAACAAGTTCCCAAGTCTCATTCTTCTCAATCTGATTTATTTCTTCTTCCATATAATTAATCCAATGCTTATATTCACTATCTTGTGTGAAATTCTTTGGCTCTATTTTGGACAACAATGAGAGATTTACCTGTTCAGAAGTGCTTTCCAATTTTATCTTAGTCTGTTTTTCGACATTTTTATCGAAAAGAATTAAGTTTTATGGATGGTTCCTCTGCATAAATCTTGATGGTGCTTTTGTATGTTGGCATTACACTTCCTCTTCCTCTTAATCATTTTATTCTTCTTCTTTTTCTTCTTTACTGCACTCCATTTCTTTTGTTTTCAGTTTGTTCTTATGAGGTCTTTCTTCATCTATTCTGACATTTGTGGTTTCAACAATATTGATACTCTTTTGTTGTAACATCTATAGGATTTGATTCTTGATGAATAACCAATGAAAATTCCTTCATCTGTTTTTGAGTAAAACTTTCCTAAATCCTCATCATCTCTTTTGATATAACACTTTCTTCCAAATATCCTGAAATGTTTGACAGATCTCGGTTTGAATTTCCATAATTCACAGGGTGTCTTCTCACTATTAACCTTGATCCTCCCTATGTTTAGAATGTAAACTACAATGTGAACTACTTCTCTCCAAAAACTATATGATAATATTGCTTCATTCAACATTATCCTAGCAATCTCTTGTACATTTCTATTTTTCCTTTCAACCACTCCATTTTTTTGAGGAGTTCTTGCAACTGAATAATGTCTTTTATTCCATGAGTTTCAAAGAACTTTTCAAATTCATTTGATGTAAACTCACCTCCATTAGTTGATATTAAACATTTGATTTTTAGGTCAGTCTTATTCTCAACTAAAGCTTTGAAGGCTTTGAACTTTTCAATTTCCTTAAATTTATTTATGAGAAAGGAAACCCAAGTCATTCTTGTATAGTCATCACGAAGTATCATAAAATAATTTTCTACTTACATTATTTGTGTTCTTGTTGTCCCACAAAGATCTATATGCACAAGTTCCAATGGCTTGGATGTTGTATATTCCTTTGTCTTGAAGCTCACCCTTGATTGTTTTCCATGTTGACACTGCTTACAAACAATGTTTGAGGGTTTTGTGATATTTGACATATCTCTTACTACTTGTTTGGTGATGATTTTTACCAAGTTTTCAAAGTTCATATGGCCCATTCCTTTATGACACAACCAAATTTCATTTGTCTTCTCCATGAAGCATTTTTAACCATTGATGTCATCAAGAATATACACATTGTTTGTGGTTCTGATTGCTCTTGCAACTAGTTTTCCTAAATCTTCCTTTTTGATCTTACATTATTGGGATTTAAAAGTGAGAGTGTGTCCTTGATCATATATCTAGCTAAAATTGAGAATATTGTGATTCAAGTATTCAACACACATGACCTTTTCTACCCTAGCCATTACATTTTCAAGACTAACAATGCCTTTTCCAACTATCTTTCAAGTGCCAATATTCACAAAGGTAACACTGCCTTCATTATTCTTCAAGGTGATAAAATTTGTTTTATCTTATCATGTGACTTGAGCACCCACTTTCAATGCACCACTTATCCTTATTAATTTGTGCATGTAGTGCAACTTGTATGAACAATGGTTTTTCTTTCATTTGTTCCCTTTGTTCCTAATTTCTTTCCATGACTGTTGAGGTTTCCTCTTTCTTATCTTTTCTGAAAAAACTTCTACATAACTTTTCTATATGCCCATAATTGTTGAAGTTATAACATGTAATGTTATAATTTAGTAAAGGGGAAAAAGAGTTGTAATTTCTCCTTGAGAATCCATAGGAATCTCTGTTGTTGTTCCTCATATAACCACATTTTGAATTTATTCTACAATCTATATCTTTATGACTAATACCATTGCAAGAGTAACAATAGGCATAAAAAAGATTTTGGTACCTGATTGTATGATTCCATCTTGATGGAAAAGTCTTCCTAATTCTATGTTTGTGAGGAATATGTTTCTCCTATGGAACATTCTGTTATTGCTTCATGTTGTATTCAACCTTGATAAGATTTTTGAGCACATCGAAATAACTATTGGTCTTTCCTTCACTCAATTGTTTTGAAGAGGTTGAGGCTTCTTTATCATTTTCCTTCATCTCACTGTAGCCAAGACCAATATTGTCAAATGGCAATATTTGATAGTTTAGGATTTCATTCATAGTTGGATATCTCTTTTAAAATTTCATGTTGGTATTTGCTTTCTCCAACTCTTTTCTTAAATAAAATATTCCAGATTCTAGACTGATGTAGACATATTCCTTTTCTTTTAGTTGATCTATCAAAACTTCTTCAATTCTCTTTGCCTCTTCCACTTGAGTTTTTAGGATGATGATAATTTTTTTAGTAAATCATCAGAGGTTTCTTTTGTACAAAGTGTTTATTTTATGTACTTCTTTAGCTGCTCCTTTTGTAGCCATTTATTATTCCTTAGTCTCTCTTTTTCATTTAGAGCACATATGAGATATACTTCAAGGTCCACTTCTTCATCAATCTCAAGATTGTTGTGTTCCTTTAAATATATGTTTCTATTTTCTTGGACATCAACCTCTGTTTCTAGAGCCATGAAGAGAATATCTTATGTTTCACTTTCACTATCATCATAAGAGATGTTATCCTCATTAGTATATAGATTCTTCTTTTTTCTATAGATATTTATTCTCTTTTCAGTGTTTCCCTTTTTGTAATTTTTGAATATGGAATCTTCTTCTTCATTGTTGTTTCTATTTTTTTGCATAAGGACATTTAGAAACAAAATGCCCTACTTCTCTACCATTAAAACATTTAAATGGAAACTTACCTTTGTATTTTCTTGATCCTTTCTTGAGCTTTCTGAAAAAATTAGCTTCTTCTACATCTAATTCAATATCTGAGCGGTCACTTGTTTTGTATTCTTTGGTCTTTGTCTTCTTTGATGCCTTGAAGGCTACTTCCTTCCTTGATGGATTTTATTGATTATCATTTCTATCCTCATTTCATATGCAATGAGGATTCCATGTAACTCATCCATTTTCATATTTTCTAGGTCCTTCATTTATTCAATGGCAGATATCTTGGGATCAAATCTTGAGGGAAGTGAGATAAGAATTCTTTGCACAATGATGGTTTGTTTAAAATCTTCTCCCAATCCTATGATGGTGTTGAAAATATCATCCACATGAAGAAAATATGCTACAATACTCTCTTATTCTTATATATGAAGGCTCTAAAATTGTCATCTATAGGTTTGTAATTTTGCCTTTTTGACCTTGTCGTCCCCTTCATATATATTTTATAACTTTTCCCACATCTCTTTTGCTGAAACACAGTGCATGACTTTGACACATTCTGAAACTACTAAACCACACAGAATTGCATTCATGAATTTAACATTATTGTCACTGAGCCTCTTTCTGGATTTATCTACAGGTGGATTTGTTGGAGATGTGTAACCATTCTTAACTGCACTCCAAATGTCAAACCCAAGATCCATCAAATAAGTTCTCATTCTTATACTCCAGAAGGCATAACTTGATCCATCAAATAATGGAGCTTTGTTTGTAGAGAAACCTTCCTGTCTATCCATGTGTGTTGCATGGATTTACCTTCTAGTGGTTAGATTGTTCCTGAAGGAACCCTCTCTGATACCAATTATTGGCACACTTATAATGTGAGGGGGGGTGAATCAATATGAGATTATTTTTACTTTTATTTACTATAATGAAATTATCATTTCATTACATTACCAAACATAAGTAATCAATTATAAACATATACAAATATGCAATGCGTAATACTCAAAGATTTAACATGGAAAACCAAATGGGAGAAAACCATGGGAAATTTTTATTGAAAAATGCTCACAGGAAACAACCTGCTGCAGACACTAATCTATTACAATGTTTACAGGAACCAACTTGAAAGAGACAACAATCCCTTCCCTGAACACTAATTTAACTGTAAGTTTTAAACCTGTGAAGTAAAACAATGCATATAGATTCTTAAGAAAAACATAAATTAATCAATGACTCATACACACAATACATATAGATTTACGCTGGAAACCCTTAACCGGGAGAAAACCAAGCTTCCTTGGTGCCACACCTTTCAACTCTTAATTGTATTAATTTCACCATTCACAATACAATATATACAATATTTTCGGTATTCCTTAGCTACCAAAACCCTAATACCTTAATCGAGGATTAATTTAGAAAACCTCTAAAAATAGAAAAATCCGCTAAAACAACAAAAACCGCCCAAAAAAACAAATTTCGGGGTGCTTCCCACACACACCCACGTGCAAAGAATATAAAAAATACCCAACATTCGACCATTTGTTGTTTTTTTTGCATACATGGGTTCACAGGATTACATAGTCAACAATCCAGGGCAACAATGCCCATTGTTCCTCTACACCAGGAGAACTTCTCTGTGCTCACAAACTTTGTCAATGAATTCGAAAAGTTACTCAAAGTGTCAACCTTTTCTAGCAACACCTTGTTTTCTTCAACCTTATCTCTCACAAAATGATATCGAACATCAATATGCTTTGTCTTCGAATGATAAACATGGTTCTTTTCTAGGAATATTGCACTCTGACTGTCACAAAATAATCTCATTTCTTGTTGTACCAACCCAATACCTGAAAAAAATCTATGTAACCATATTGCTTCCTTGCTTGCATGAGTGGAAACCATGTATTCATCTTTTGTATTTGAGAGTGCCACTATTGTTGGATCATGTTGTCATTGATGTCAAAGGAACAATGTCTTTTCATAGTATATTGATGTAGTGAATGATGGATCATTTATTGACCTTGATTGATGTATCATGTATTGACCTTGATGTCAATGGATTGATGTCAAGATGAGTCATAGTCGTATGCATAGATGAATATGGATCAATGAGCTGTAGTTGGATTGATGTAAACATGACTCATTATTGTCTTGTCATGGTTGTACAAATGGATGAACTCCAAAGTGGTTCCCTTATGGTGAAATCCCTCACGGGAAGACACTTTGCAGTGAACTCCAAAGTGGTCCCCTTATGGTGAAATCCCTCATGGGAAGATGCTTTGCGGTTGAGTTATCCTAATAGTATGGTTATAGAACCCATTCTTAATTGTGGAATAATGAGATGAAGATCAATGAATTTGTCAGTGAAACTATCCTAGATGGATAGTGCTTGTCAAGCCATTTCTGGTGGTATGTGGAACGTCACATAACTCCTCATGGTTTGAGAGTTATGGCTTACAAAGTCGAAGGACCCTCATATGTTGGCTTGAAGCCCCAAAAGGTCAAAGAAGTCAAAGTGCTTGCAAAGAATAAATGATTTGAATAATAAAGTGAAGTGACAAATTCAAAGAGGATAATTTAAATAATAAAGTGAAGTGACAAAGTCAAAGAGGATTATTTAAATAATAACGTGCAGTGACAAAGTCAAAGAAGATTATTTAAATAATAAAGTGCAGTGACAAAGACAAAGATGATTATTTAAATAATAAAGTGAAGTGACAAAATCAAAGAGGATTATTTAAATAATAAAGTGAAGTGACAAAGTCAAGGAGGATGATTTAAATAATAAAGTGACAAAGTCAAAGACGATTATTTAAATATTAAAGTGAAGTGACAAAATCAAAGAGGATTATTTAAATAATAAAGTGAAGTGACAAAGTCAAGGATGATTATTTAAATAATAAAGTAAATGGAGAACTTTTTAATTATGGAAAGTGGTTATAAGAAGGTTAACCCTAAAATGAGGAAAATGGGTTAAGTGGTCAAGTGGCTATTGAATACATGTACAAGTGGCAAATTGTGCAAAATTGGACATAGGTGAGTATGTGGACAAAGTGGCCTAGAAGATGCTTCTAAGGAAGCTACTTGGAGAGTATAAATAAGAAGCAAGGGTCTCTACTGAAAATCATCTTTTGAGCATAGCTTGAAGATCTATTATGAGAGAGAGATTGACTGGAGGATCTCATGGATGCATTAAAGTTTCTGTAAGTTTGAGATCATGACGACGAAAGTCTTAGAAGTTCAGAAACCCTAGTTTCTGAAGGAGTACGCGAGCAACAGTGGGACATGGTGCGTACACACGTGGGCTGAAGGAAGGCAGAGCGTGTACAGTTGGATGAAGTCATGGAGACTTGAGTGTGAGATGATGCCAAGTTCTTGAAGTCTAAAGAAAGTTCCAGATATACATTCTATAGGCTCAAATCTTCCATAGAAACTATGGTGTGGTTACATATTTGTCTTGATGGATACTCTTGCTTATTGTATGGTGAATTCTTAAGGAATTCTTGGTATGGATGTTTTGATATGGTTATGTTGGTTGATTGATAGAGTGAGAAACACTCTTATGGTTTAGTACTGATATGATTTCCATATTATATTGGTTTCTTATACATGATTAAGTAGCATTCATATTGTATGGTTGAGGAGCATAAGTAAGTTGTGGAAGAGAATAGATGTGTTGTGATTGGTTATGGTTCATATTGAACAATGAAAGACATAAGTAGATGTGACTGAAGGCTGCAAAGGATCTGAATTTTTCATAGAGAGAAAACCCTAATTACTTAGAAGGCATACGCAGGCTGTAGTACAGACTGGCCGCGTACATATGCGAGATGTACTACTAGTAGGGCGCGTACACATGTGTGATGCACTGTTGGCAGGTTGCGTACCTGTTGAAAGATTGGTATCTATTGAGGATTGATTCCTCTTCTCACTTGGTGTTGAGTTGTGTAAGCTGAGTCTTGCATTCTAGAGATGTTTCTCTTGTGGAGTTGTAACTCTATTCATTTTTTGCTGATAACCCAAGGATTGTAGTCCGTAATAAAAAGAAAATTGCACATACATCTTGTGTTCCTTGTGGTGATGACTTATTGATGATATTTGTTGCTGGTATATGTTATTGATGTATGTTCACATTTAACTGGTTATAAATGAAAACAATAAGTAATGAGTAAACGGTGATTGCTAACTAAGAAGTTTTTGTGAAGGGGAAGTTTTAAAAAGATCCCTACACTGATTTACCCCCCTCTTAGTGTGCTCGGTGTGTCCAACAATTGGTTTCATAGCGGGCCTTCATTATAATCCTTAACAATCTTGGAGGAGATCCATGGACACACAAATGGATGATGAAGTTCCAATCCTTGATGAGAAAAATTATTCTACATGGAGAATAGAAATGAAAGTGAATTTGAAGGAAATAGGAGCGAGTGTTTGGAAAGCATCTATTGGTGGATCAGTTCCTTCGAAGAACAAGTCGAATTTTGCAGCTCAAAGGGAAGAAAAGAAGAATGATGCATTCGCTCTCAAGACCATTCTTAGTGGACTCTCAAGTTCTATCAAAGAGAGCATGGGACAATGCACTTCTGCCAATGATCTATGGCTAAAGCTAGAGAAGACATACCAAAGCAAAAAGGAAGACCTTGAAGACAATTCCATCAATATCAATAAAGGTAAAGAATCTCCAAAATCCCCTGATTGCAATATTTCAAAAAGTGATGATGTTGAATATTTCTCTACAAGTGAAGAAGAAAAGCTAGAAATAGTTTGTGTAGAATTAGATGATATCTATCCCATGGAAGAACTAGAAGAATAACTATCAGAGCTTAAACGAAAAGTAGAATGGGGTCTATTTGAATACAACTATGACCATTGTTACATAGAATATAACTATCTTTCTGAGAACACTAAAAGATTTCTTAAAAAGAATCAAAGGAATATATTGAAGTTAAAGGAAATTCTCAAGGAACAAGAAGAAAGTAAAAAGACTCAATTAGAAGAAAAAGAAGAAGAGATCAAAAGACTAAAAATGAAATAGAAGAGAATAAGAAGATAGATGATGATATTAGAAAAAGTCTTGAAGTTAATGTCCATCTCAAGACCCAAATTGAAGAAGCCAAAAGGGTAGAGGAATTACTAAAGAATAGTGTAAATGAAAAGGAAGAGTCATGTCATAAGTTGGAAGTTGAATTTGTTGATCTTAGAAAGAAAGTAGAGAATTCAAAGAAATTCTTGAATAGCTCAACAATATTGAATGAGATCTTGGATAGTCAAAGATCACCAAATGATAAATCAGGTCTTGGATATGAGAAAGAAGCTACACATGTTGAAGCAATCACTTCAAATAAGCATGAGGTAAGTACCTCACTCTCAAAGGATGGAAATAATGTTGCAAGTCAATCATCTACACAAGGCAAGGAAAGTTTCAAAAGAACAAAGCAAGGAAGGCATCAAGAAGCCATATTTACACCCCAAAGAAGAGAGACACCTTCAATATGGACACCAAAGCAAAGGTATGAAAATGTTTTTCATGGTCAATGTTACTCATGTAATGAATATGGTCACAAAGCTTTGGAATGAAGATATAATGCAAGGAAAGATAGTGAAATATTTCATAACACCCTAAGGTGTTGGAGATGTAATCAAGTAGGACATATTGTTGCTCATTGTCACACCATGAGATGCTACAGTTGTAGTGGATTTGGCCACAAATCCTAGGATTGCTAGAACACAAGAAGAAAGTCCATGATGAGGACTTCATATAGCATGAATAGAAGGAGGCATGAAGTTAGGAAGGAAGACATTTTTGAAAATACGGAAGCTCAAAGCTCAAGTTCTGAAAAACTGAGACACCTTCATAAGTGGGTGAATAAAAATGAACAGTCGGAACAGGATGACAGCCTTAAGGGAAGCTCAAGTTTGTCATCTTCAGAAGCATACACGGGTTACAATGGTAGCATTCACATACATACACAAGATGACCTATGAATAGGTCACGTACATACGCAAGCTGTCTGTGCAACATGCCACGTATATGTGGTAAAAATCCTTGGCAACAGGGCTATGCATATGAGTTGCAACATGGTATGATGGTATAACTCTTTGTTGCAGGGTCTGACATGTTTGTTGAAGGTTTTCATGATTACATGTTGGCATACATATTTGTTGTATGTATGGTGGTGATATATGGTTGAGTGTTGAAAGACTATCTTAGATGCATGGTACTAACCCTAGAGTGTGGATTGAGACACTTTTTTGTTGAGGAACAATGTTGGTTGTGACAGTGAAGTTATGGTACTTTGGTTATGAGATATATCATGATGATTCTAGCTAGAGATGTCATTGATTTATTCAAGCACACTTCTAGTACATGTATTATTGGATGCTTAGTATTTGTTGTAGTGAATGGTGGTTGAGGTTGATCTATTGGGATACATGGCTGATACATATTTGAGCTCCATTGATATATGTTATGATGTATTGTGAGATGCATATTTGTTGGATATCTTGGTGCATGCATTTGGCATGAGGATGGGATACATAGTGGGACATGTATTTGATGAGTTGATGAGGTGGTCATATTGTACATAAATGATGAGTCATAGATTGATCTATAGTTGATGCATGATTGGTACACTTTTGGTACATTGTTAGAGGCACTTACTAGAAGTATGATTGGCACATGTTTTATGGTGGATATGGCATACATGCATGAGGACACATATTGATTGTAGTTCATCTTGTTGTAGTATTGGTGCGTTGTTGATGCACTTGCTTGGTACAAGTGGTACATGTTTGAGGCACATGGTAGAGGTGTATCATGAGTGATATGACACTTGTTTGAGGCACATGGTTGGCATGTTGGTAGAGGCATATGGTTGATGCACTCAATTGATGATATCTTATGGCATATGATATGGTATTGATGTATATGGTTGATGTACATGGGTATTGTGCATGGTTGGCACACGATGTACTTGGTTGATTTTTTGTTCATGATTCTCTATTCATTGTTGACATATCTTTTGCTTCACGATGTATTGTATGGAACGAGTTTGATGCATGGATAGGTCCAAGGATCGTCATAGAAAGAGAAGTTGATCTATGTTCCGGTTAAGTAGTAGCATTTGCAGCAAAAGCATATTGCAGTGGTAGCATATTGTTCATATTATAGAGAAGATAGGGGGAGACATACCCATAGGGGGAGTCATTCTTCTTCCCATGATTCCAGAAGGAGAGATTTATCATATGCAAAGATAAATACTTGAAAAAGAGACCAATACTTGGAGAAAGAGCACAGAGGAATAGTTCCAGGGGGAGCGATGATCACAGGGGGAGCATGAGCTATATATATTCAACATTACATTAGAGTGATATCCCTTTTTCAAAAGGGGAACGCTTATTCAGAGGAAGATCAAAGGCATTCAGATAGTGGGAGCAACCCCAAGGAGAGTTCAGGCAGGGGGAGAAACCCCAAGGGGAGAATGACCCTTTGCCATTTATGTCAAAGGGGGAGATATAGTCACATTGATGTGATTGATATTCCTATTGATGTAGAGAAATTCCTTGTATACATGTTTCCATCAATTATTGGTGTTGACATCAATGTTGGTGTTGACATCAATGTTGGTATTGCCATCAATGCTAAAGGGGGAGATTGTTGGATCATGTTGTCATTGATTTCAAAGGAACAATGTATTTTCATAGTATATTGATGTAGTGATTGATGGATCGTGTTTTTACCTTGATTGATGGATCATGTATTGACCTTGATATTAATGGATTGATTTCAAGAGGATTCATAGTCGTATGCATAGATGAATATGGATGAATGAGTTGTAGTTGGATTGATGTAAAGATGACTCATTATTGACTTGTCATGGTTGTAAAAATGGATGAAATCCAAAGTGGTCCCCTTATGGTGAAATCCCTCATGGGAAGATGCTTTGCGGTGAACTCTAAAGTGGTCCCCTTATGATGAAAGCCCTCATGGGAAGACGCTTTGCGGTTGAGTTATCCTAGTAGTATGGTTAGAGAAGCCATGCTTAATTATGGAATAATGAGATGACGACCAATGAATTTTTCAGTAAAATGATCCTATATGGATAGTGCTTGTCAATCCATTTCCGGTGGTATGTGGAACGTCACATAACTCCTCACGGTTTGAGAGTAATGGCCTTACGAAGTTGGAGGACCCTCATATCATGTTGGCTTGAAGCCCCAAAAGGTCAAAGAAGTCAAAGTTCTTGCAAAGAAGAAATGATTTAAATAATAAAGTGAAGTGACAAAGTCAAAGAGGATTATTTAAATAATAAAGTGAAGTGACAAAGTCAAAGAAGATTATTTAAATAATAAAGTGAAGTGA
>JASDQU010509581.1:50404-61389 GCA_032191745.1 Picea mariana
CAAATGACCTCAAAACCCTAAAAATCATGCCAATCACCTGTTTGTTCTCTCCATCTCCTTTACTGCACTAGGGGTGCACATAGACAATATCCTTTACTTCACTAGGGTGCACATAGACAAAAGGCTCAACAATAGGTCCATATATCACTAAGAGTACATTTAAAGTAGGCCTGTGTAACATTGGTTATGGCAGCAATTTGCCTCATTTATTGTTCACAACATAGTGTGAGGGAGGCATAGTTATGTAGGAGAGAAAAAGGTGCTTCCATGCACCAATATTACTATATTTCCAGTTTTTCCACCTTCAATTAAACTCATTTTACTGTTGTTCTAGATTTAGCAAGTTCCATTTTTTGTTCAGTTTCTAGTTCAGTCATTTTTCTAATTCAATTTTATTTTCTAGTTATAGAAATAGGTGCATGAGTTGCTCGGTATAAGTAGGAACAGATCTCTAGTAGCTAGTTATTTTATTATTCAATAAAATATATTCAATAAAAGATAGATGTGATTAATAGTTTATTCTTGTGTACTTTCTATTATTATTTTATGTAGTATGCTTTTGTAAAATCGAGGATTTGAAGATTATTGTTTTGACAGGTTTTTATCTTTAAAGTTACCTAGGGTTTTTAGGATTATTCTTTGAGTGCAGGATTTGCTTACCATGGTCTGGAAAACAAGGCATAAGAGTTTGCAAGACAAGATTCCTTTTATAGCCCTATAGGATCAACATAACAAGCCATTGAGTTTTGTTTCATTGTAGCTTGGATGCCAATAAGACAATAGGATACATTTTTCTGCATCTTTGTAAAAATAGGAGTCAAATATGAAGTGATATCTCTTTAACTATAATACCTGTTACAAAACCGGGAGAGGTTTTTGTACATAAGGGTGTTTTGAATAAAAACCTCTCTCATATTTTTGAAATTCCCTCCCATATTCTTGAAATCTGTGCCACAAAATAATGACTAAAACAAGAAATTAAATATTCTTGAAAAATAGGGCTCAAAGCTCGTTGTACATCTCCCAAATTATAACACCTGTTTATAAACGGAAGGAGGTTTTTGTTCTTTGTTATGTGATTGACAAAAACCTCTTTCTCTTTTGTTAAATTCATCTCAATTTGTTCATAAATGTATTTTGAAGTAAAATTGTCCCTGTGTGTAGCAAATGACCTCAAAACCCTAAAAATCATGAGAATCACTTGTTTGTTCTCTCCATTTTGTAGATGGATTGGATCAATAGAGAATAATGGAAAGAAGCTTGGCTCACCTTTGCAAAGCTATTGTTTAATATTGTCTATCCTTTAGTATTTTTTCTAGGGTAATCATAGAAGGATTTGGGTTGCAAGTTTTCATTAAGGGGTATAAATTATGTGTCTATTTCATTTCTTTGTCAAATTCTAGGCTAGATCTATTGGATTGGTGGTGAATATATTAGGGTTTCATTTCCTTACCCTAGGTTTAGTATATGATTTATTTTGTAATACTTAGGTTAATTTCTTTAGAATTAGCCTCCCTATAATCCTTGCAAGGTTTCATTCTTCTTAGTTTGGTGCTCATCCAAGAAATATATATGATGTTTGAGACTTCAACGACCAATAAAAGAGGAAAAATACTCAAGAGAGACTTAGACCCCATAGCCCAAGTAAGAATAGGCACTGGTCTCCTATTCTCTCATCACCCCAAGCCCATCTTTTACATTTATTTTTCCGTCATGATTGTGGGTAGGTTCTCTTTACTCTCACTCCTACTACAAGAAGTGAGCCTTGTTGAACAATAGGGAATCCACTTATACCTATACAGATGGATTCTCTGTAGTGTTAACTTCTTCCTAAAGATTGATAGGGTTATCTTTTGGATAATTTGTTTCTTGTAGATCCACTCAAACATTCATTGGGTAAACACTAAATTTAGAAACAAATATTCACCAATCTTCCTAAAGAAATGTTGTGCTCTTCTTTATTATTGTCATTGTTCGAGTCTTTGAAGGGAACCTCTAGTTTTCCACCATTCCTGATCTCACAGTGATATAATTCTTTTGTTTTGTTTTTGTGACCCATAGTCTTGTTTTCATTACACTTGTAACATTTTATTTCTTGCATCCACATACCATCTGGATTATAGAGCTTACTACCATCACGCATATTAATGTATGGATTTGCACCTCTTTTCATTATATTCATTAATCTTTGCAGTATTTCTAGGTCTTGAAGCATATCACAATGTGAGGCAAAATTTGGGAGAAAGTATTAGAGTAGCTTCGTTCAAATTGAATATTCTATACTTGGTAGGAATTTTACTAATTTTATATTAATTCTCTTGCAGGTTTCACTTTTGGCTTCTAGATCAATTTGAAATTTCAATTGTGGAATATTTATTGAGATGTCAAACATCGATCGTGGGAAGAAACGATCAAGACAAAATGATATATCATCATACTTTCAAAGATATCAATCCAAGGATCCACATTCTCTTCATGCTTCAAGCTCTTTTAAGCAACCTATCACTGAAAGAGATGTCAAATCTTGTGAGAATGCAACTAATATCCAAATAATAGATAAGGAAATATGTTCCTCTAGTGAACAAAGTGAGATAAATGCATTTTCACTAGAAATTGGCAGTACAAATGTCGAAAATATTAGTTGTTGATATTTAGTTTATCTCGATCTTTAGTATTAGTTGTTGAACTTCAAAATTGTAGTCTTCAAAACACCTTCACATGAGTTCAGAATTGGTGAGGCAACCACAAGTTTAAATGAGCAAACAAATGATTAGTCAGAGCCGGGAACTCAAATCCCACAATATTGGCAAAGAATAGTGTCCAAAACGTGACATAGAAGATGGCCAAGAGCATGCTGAAGTTGAAAGTGATAAGTGTTGATATTATGGTAGTTACGGGAGGTATTTACCTCGACATGTAACCCTGACGAGAATAGAATATTCTGGGAAGCAAGAAGAAACCCTAAAGCATTGGATATAACCCTAGAAGACAAGTCGGCTCATTTAACCATAGACAATATAGCAATATTGTCACCCAACCATAGGCCGAAGCCACCCCCGAGCACCTTAACCTTGACAGAGAATTATGCTGGTAGCAAACCTTAGGCTTAATATCCAATCAAGGTAGCACACCTCTCTCCAGGGATAGTGCACCAAGCAAGAATAACCAAAAGGCCAAGCAGAAAGTCCAAACCATAACCAAGAGAAAGTCCAAGTCAAAACTGAAATCTGCCAGTTGCAGCAGCTGCAGCTGCAACTCTTCTTCAAACTTGCGCACCACTGGGCTTATGTAGTTATGAGAGGTGAGGTGACAAATGAAATCTATTTTCTTGTATTTATACTATTTTTCCTTAACTGTCGGGGCCGAATTCTCATTCTAGAGGCTAAACACTTAATATTAACTATTTCCTTTAGACGACTTGTCTACTAGGATTATATCCAATGCTTTGGGTTTCTTCTTTCTTCCTGGAATATTCTATTCTCGTCAGGGTTACATGTGGAGGTAAATACCTCCTGCAGCTACCATAATATCAACACTAATCACTTTCAGCTTCAACATGCTCTTGGCCATCTTCTATGTCACATTTTGGACATTGTTCTTTGCGAACATTGTGGGATTTGAGGTCCCTGCTCTGACTAATCATTTGTTTGCTCGTTTAAACTTGTGGTTGCCTCACCAATTCTAAACTCGTGTAAAGGTGTTTTGAAGACTACAATTTTGAAGTAGGCCTTTCATTTAAACTTGTGTTTTCTTTGTTGGTTCCGAACAGGTTCATATGAAGGTGTTTTTGAAGCTACAGTTTTGCATATGGACTCTCTATTGAGATCTTCTTTGCATCTTGTCACGGTCAAGAAATTGTCATCATTGGTCATCGTTGTATACCCTACCCAATTAAACATTAAGGGGGAAATATTTCATTGTTTATTTGACCAATTTTTTTTGTTCGCCACATCTTTCCCAAGGGGTTATATTGGGATGTAATATTTACTTGGTCAAATATATGTTATACTAACTTGCCTTATTTGTATCCCCGAGTCAATCTTAAGGGGGAAGTTGGAGATATGTTGGTTAACCTTGACTTGAGGCTCCACGGCCCTTAAAACTCATTCGTTATACACCCTTAGTGGTCAGTTGTGGACCAAATTGGCAAGTGCCTGTTAAACCCTAAATCTAGATGCAAGACATAGAAAGCCAGATCAGATTTTTCAGAGTTTTGTACCTGTGTGAAGAAATTTTTCATGAAATTTTTATTGCACACTTCCGGAGGAATATCTTACCCATTGTAGGCACACTTTTGGACATCTTCTAGCACCATTGTTGGCACAGATTTCAAGGAGAAGTTTTCGTCCATAAGAAGGAACACTGTTTGAGTTTAATAGCAGTAGATTGAGGATGCTTTATTCACACAGAACTTAGTAGCTTCAGACACCAGAAATTGTAGAAACCAACAGCTACAACAGTAAGAAAGAGGGCATCTTTCTGAGGGATATAGCATCAGCTTTCTGGGCACACTACCCTAGGCTTTATGGACAACATGTTGGCTGCAGATTTCAAGACAAAATGATGGAATATTTGTGAGCTGATTTGACAGCGATTAATCAGCAGCAGATGGGGCCCCTTTCATAGCAGTAGTTGCACTCTTTTGTGACAGCAGAACGATGCCGATTTCAAGGGAATCTTACAGCAATTATAACAACAAGGGAGATTAAGTAGGCTTAAGACTAGCATAGGGCACCTTAACTTCTTCAAATAATTTTTGTTACATGTGATCCCATTTGAAAATGAGTTTCTTGGCATTCTCATGCAAGATTTGATGCAGGGGATGTGTAACATCAAAGGAAACCCAAGAAAAATTCCCTGTAAAATTGTGNCAATATTAAGGGGGAATTTGGAGATATGTTGGTTAACCTTGACTTGAGGCTCCAAGGCCCTTAAAACTCATTCGTTATACACCCTTAGTGGTTAGTTGTGGACCAAATTGGCAAGTGCCTGTTAAACCCTAAATCTAGATGCAAGACATAGAAAGCCAGATCAGATTTTTCAGAGTTTTGTACCTGTGTGAAGAAATTTTTCATGAAATTTTTATTGCACACTTCCAGAGGAATATCTTGCCCATTGTAGGCACACTTTTGGACATCTTCTAGCACCATTGTTGGAACAGATTTCGAGGAGAAGTTTTCGTCCATAAGAAGGCACACTATTTGAGTTTAATAGCAGCAGATTGAGGATGCTTTATTCACACAGAACTTAGTAGCTTCAGACACTAGAAATTGTAGAAACCAACAGCTACAGCAGTAAGAAAGAGGGCATCTTTCTGAGGGATATAGTAGCATCTTTATGGGCACACTACCCTAGGCTTTATGGACAACATGTTGGCTACAGATTTCAAGAAAAAATGATGGAATATTTGTGAGCTGATTTGACAGCGATTAATCAGCAGCAGATGGGGCCCCTTTCATAGCAGTAGTTGCACTCTTTTGTGACAGTAGAACGATGCTGATTTCAAGGGAATCTTACAGCAATTATAACAACAAGAGAGATTAAGTAGGCTTAAGACTAGCATAGGGCACCTTAACTTCTTCAAATAATTTTTGTTACATGTGATCCCATTTGAAAATGAGTTTCTTGGCATTCTCATGCAAGATTTGATGCAGGGGATGTGTAACATCAAAGGAAACCCAAGAAAAATTCCCTGTAAAATTGTGCCAAGTAGAGGAATATTCATAACTTGTTGATGTTGGTTGGGGTAGGCCAATTGTGGATGCCCTATATTTTCTTTGGATCCACATGCACACTTGCTTAATCAATAATGAAGCCAAGGTATAGTATGTACTTCATGGAAAATGCTTATTTCTCTAGGTTATAAAGGAACTTATGTTGGTGCAAAGTTTGAAATACTTTCACAATACATTGGAAGTGTTCATCTCATGACCTATTGAAGATAAGAACATCGTTGAGGTAGATCACAATGAATTTATCTATAAATGGGTGCAAAACATTGTTCATCAACTGCATGGAGGTTGTTGGTGCCTTTTTTATGCCAAAGGGTATCACCAACCACTCAAATAGTTTATTTCTTGCTTTGAATCTACTATTCCAAACATATAAAGTGTTGTTTTAAAATTGATGGTAGTGAAACCTAAAGTCAATCTTGGTAAAAGATCTCGACTCCCTTCAATGTGTCTAGAAGGTCTTCAATATACGAGATTGGATATCTATCATTGAATATAATTTTGTTGAGGGCACAATAGTCACTGTAGAGGTGCTATGTAGCATCTTTCTTTGTTGCAGGTGGAATGGGACTTCCACAAGCCAAAGCACTTAGCTTGATGTGTCCTTTTAGCAGGATATCTTAAATCTAGCACTATTTTTTCTCTTTTTCTAGAATGGATTTGTAATATACGTTTTTGTTGAACAACAAGTTTCCAAGTACCAAATATATGTGGTGTTGGACTTTCCAAGTTTTCATAGACATTTTCCCTCACTCCTATCCCTCAAAATCATCATTTTCCCACAAACCCTAGCCTAGACTATACTTTCCTAGGCTAGGACTGTGTTTTGACATTTTGGACCCCTTCTCCTTACTCTTTCCATGAAATTTCACTTTCCCCCACTTCCTAACATCCATCCCTACCTCCCCAAATTTTCCTAAAAAATTATAAACCCCCTAACCCTTTCATCTCCATTCATTTCTAAACTACCCAAATCCCCTGTTTTTCCCTACACTAAACCCTAATTTCCCCTCCCATTGAGCTAGGGTTTACTATGGAATCAGAGAAAAATGAGAAGAAGAGGCACAAGGGAGGTAATATCAGCAGGGATGAGCCCACTTCATCACATGAGATCATCTCTTCACCATTTCTCAAGAAATCATTTCAAGAGACAAATCATTTGCCACACATAGGGACAGTCTTACTTCAAAATTGGTTTCTGAAGTAAGGAAGATGAATTTGACAAAAGTGAAATATTTTTTTGTCAATAATATACTAAGGAACAAAAAAATCCTTCATTTTATACATAGGTATTATTATTTGGGAGAAATGCCAAAAATATAGTTGCTACGGGAGAGTTGTTGCACTTCTGGAGTAGTCTTGGGAGATTGAATTTTTAGGTGTCTTGGAGCAGGTTTGTGCAGTTCTTGATGACTCTAATGACAACTAGACATCCTCAACTTTACAATTAATCTTTAATAAGTGAATTTGAAGAATGGGAAGGCCTTCAAAAGTCCTCCACAAGCTGGGTGTTGCGCTTCTGCTAGACCATGTTGCGCTTTTGACTCTATTTTTGGTCATCATTTGCAAAAGCGGTTTCTGACCAAATGAAGATGAATTTTGGAAAAAAAAAAAGGAGGTTGTTTCTAAGGAAATAACAAATCACAATAGCCTCCTTAATGTTTTACACATGTATCATATATTTGGATATATTCAACTTTCTTGGAGGCCTATTTCAGAAAATCAAATTCACCAATTTAATTGCCTGTTTTAGTCATTATTTTGTGGAACATATTCCAAGAACATGGGAATGAATTTCACAAAATTGAGAGAGTTTTGTCTTAAAAACAACCTTATCTACAAAAAATTCTCTTAGGTTTTTAAAATGTGTTATGGTTAAATAGTTATCGCTCCATATTTGAACCCTCTTTTTTCGTTGCGCTTCTAGAGAATTCGCTGTGCTTTTGGACAGCTTGTTTTCAAATCAATTTTGAAGGGGTTAGACGTAGGTTTTTGCTTGGATTAGTGACTCCACGGTGTAGAGTAAATATTCATCTTTCCATTCATAACTTTTTCATCAAAAAATTCATCAAGTTCAACCTCTAAATCATCCTCCAAAGTTGTTTCTCTTCTGCTACAATGTATATTGTAGAATACACAAATGCAAGAAAATTTGCATGCCTTTGGTGCATTTGTAAGGTTAAATTCTACATTGTACAACATTTCATTTCCAATCACCCAGACGTACAGTGTAAGGATTGAAGTGTAATAATCCCCCTAATTATGAACTCTCAATCAACTTATTTTCTAGCTGACATCTTGTATATGGCTTGGAGAAACTGAAGTTCCTTGTTTCTCTTTCATAACATATTGATCCCCTTAATCAAATGGGCAAAAATGGTTATATCTAGAATGTAACCTCTTCTAGTCATTTCCAGATATATCTCAAATGTATTTTCAACTTATCCTGACTTATAGAGTCCTTCAATCAATAGTGCATAGGTAGTGGTATTAGTTGTATGAAGATGTGATGACCAGGACATCATGTCCTTTGAAATTCTAGAGCTGATTCAAGTTCTCCTGCCTTACAAAGTCTGTCTGTGAGTATTGAGTAAGTAATTGAGATATGAACTGTTGTGGAGTGGTTATTTAAGGGGATAGATGAATTTCATTCCAACATAAGACACCATTTGTTGAAAAATTAAGACACATTTTTTTTCCAAATACTAATATTTTATATTAATTTAGGAATGGAAGATATTTACATCAATGAGACACACATAGATATCATATAGCCCTCTTACAATGGATAAATCTTAACACTTCTCCCATAGAGATATATTGTAATGAAAACAAATTTTATTGAGTGGGAAAATTGTTTTTTCACCCATGATCAAAATATTAATGTGGCTACCTTTAACTCTGTTCTACAATCAATGTCTTCTAAAAACTAAGTATATATCAAGCATTATAACAAACAATTTTTGTGTAACCTAAATAAGGACCTTTACAAGCATACTCTTCCACTAAAATATACCTATGATGTATGGTAAGTTCACTAGTTATTTTAAAAAAAATTCCCAACACCTCTAAATCATTCCCAAATATTCCAAGTAGTCAAATAACAAATATAACATAAAATATATATTTATTGTTGTGAACAACAAACAACCATTTCCTTTAACTATCATTCATCTCCTCCCTTATTTTGGAATGATGTTGACCTTACCCAACTGGTAAGCTTTGACATACAATCCATTTTCAGTTATGCTTGGATGAAAAAGAATTTTACTTTGAAAGAGAGTAATTCCATTATGTTTGGTTTTAAAACCTTACACTAACTAGTTACTTCCATTGGTTACATAACAAGTATTGTAGGCAGRYTRCATGAAGACTRAGGGTGGCTTGAACTAATAATAATAATAATCTAATTTTAAGGYCRCARCCAAGYCAAACACMAAATTGGTGTATGATACYCCCTTGTTTGTRGGACAAGGGACCCCCTCTACACAACGATTTGACTGCTAAAGTTTACAAAGGTGTACATACCCTACCCCCCTTTGGATTTGAACTTGTAACCTCCTAGGAGGAAACACATGTTCTTAACCATTAGGCCCATTCAAGCTATACTATATCATCCACATTTATCAATTTATTATGAAATACAAAAAGATTCTCCTCAGTAAGGTTCTCCTCACCAAGGATCAATCCAAACAAGTGTTTCCTCCCATAGATGCAACTCCATCTTCACTCCACTCCAACATATATTACTGCAGTTAGCTTGTTTCTCAAGTGTTTTGTTGAAAATACAACTTACTTCCAACTTATTTGCCTAAGTTTAGAATGTGATAAATTTGTTTGAGTCAATAATTGTTGGAGATATGTTTTGCATGTATGGATAAGAATGAAACTGCAACTAAACTAAACTAAACTAAATTGAAACTACACTGCATGTATGGATAAGAATGAGATTATTGCAAGGGTTTTTGTGATGAAATAAGAATTTCTTGAGGCCCACTCCAATGCACACTCCTAGAGATATTATTTCACATTTTTTACTCATGGAAGGGTACAACCTTCAAGGAGAAGCTGATTGTTTTATCTCAAAAACAAGGGTGATACTTAGAGATAATGAAACAATAGAGAGGGTGAACTATTCATGCATGCTTTATTTTGTAATGGGTAGTAGAAGGGGCACCACCCTTTAGGTTATTTTTCGATCTGATTTATGTAACAAAAATATCCCACTCAAGGGGATATGATAACTGGCATCCAACACAATTCACTAGTGGTTAGTGATGCACTTTACTGTGATTTCAACAGTCCTTCAAATTCATCATCACTACTATCTAGTATGATACCATTTTTTGTTGACATGGAGTTTCCTACCATGTATGTCCATTGCCAGTGTCATAAGGCATCATAACAATGAGATCCTTGACAAACACAACCCATGATGCTTGCAACGTTGTCTAGAGGATGGACAAATTATATTTATTTTTTCAAATATGTAAAATGAGTATATTACAGTTTAATGAATAAATTTTCATATTATTATATATGGTTTTGTAATTTATCAAAAATTCGCCAAGACTTTATAAGGTTTTAAAATTCAATGAAATATTCGCCAAGATTTTATAATTCAGTGAAAGATTTGCTAAGATTTTACAAGATTATATAATTGACTAAAAGATTCGCTAAAAAATTATATATACATATTATATTATTGATAAAATAGCCTTCAATTTTTCCTATGTATCATGGGGATTCACCCATTTATTATATATATAAATTTAGGGGGGTTCTTAAAATCACCACTGGTTGTTACAGGTTGATTGGTACAGGTTTACAACAATATATCTCACAGTGATAGTGTGACGGTGGTTCCATCATTCTACTTCTACATCAGGGCAGTTGGATGGGGCAAGGGCAAGCGGTTGTAGACACCTTTCGGTTGTAGATGAAGAACATAGGGGGTTGTACCCTCCTTCTGGTTGTATCTAGCTAATTGGGGAGGTGGAGCTTCCCTCAGGTTGTAGCATGAGAAACTAGAGGGTTGTAGCCTCCTTCTAGTTGTAGCCAGAGAATTGGGGAGTTGGAGCTTCCTTCAGGTTTTAGCTTGAGAAACTAGGGGGTTGGAGCCTCCTTCCAGTTGCAGCTGGAAAACAAAGGAAGTTAGTGCTTCCAATAAATGTAATTCTTAAATACATATAAGAAAAACCATTCTGTGGTTTTCTCCCACTTTGGGTTTCCACGTCAAAACACTGGTGTACT
>JASDQU010509584.1:0-21983 GCA_032191745.1 Picea mariana
CATTTTCTTCAAGTTTTAGATGAACAACCTGCAATAGAATGAGGAGGAAGGGGGAATTGGAAAATGTAGGAGAAGACAAAAATACAATAATAAACAAGACATTTTGTGAACAATATTCAAAATTTCAACAAGAATACACATTGGGCATACCTATTTTGATGAATCTCCAATGATTCGCAAGATGGAACCCTTTGTTGTCTCCTCCAAGCTCTCACAAATTCTCTTCAAGCTCTCCAACTTTGCTCCAACTTTGCTCCAACACCAACACCAAGCCAACACCAAGAGCTCATTCCCTCTCCACTCCAACTCAAAGATGAAACAATGAGGAAGAAGAGGGAGAGATTGTGCTTTATCTCCCCTCTCTAACCCTAAAAATGCCCTAGGGCCCACGCACAAAGCCAAAAAATAAAAAAAAAACAAAAAAAAAAATCACTTTTTTGGGCCAAAATTCGGGGAGCGCCCGCGTGGGTCTGGGAGCGCGGTTTCGGGGGGTTGGGAGCGGGTCCTGTAGGTTCGGGAGCGTGGGGGGAAGCGGACCGGGAGCGTGGGGGGAAGCGGACCGGGAGCGCGCGGGAGCATGGAGCTTCGGGCAACGACAGGGAGCGCAAAAGGCAGGTCGGGAGCGCGGTTCGGGAGGGAGGGAGTGCGGGAGGGAGCGCGGTTCCGGGACGCTCCTGCTCGGTGCGCGGTTCGGGGGTCCGGATCAGGGGGGGACGCTTCGGCAACCAGGGACAGGACAGCCAAATATTCCAAGATGTCCAACTTCTGGTTTTATTCTTGTAAATACTTCTTCGGGGGTTTTATCTTTCAGAACTGCACGAGGACACCTATTCTGTACATATACAGCAGTAGCCGTTGCTTCTTCCGAAAGGGAGTTGGGTAAATCTTGGTCAAACATCATGGCTTTGTCAGCTTCACAAACAGTCCTATTTTTTCTCTCAGCAACACCATTTTGCTGAGGATTATAGGGCACTGTCAGCTGCCTTTTAATTCCTGATTCTTTACAAAAGTTTTCAAAATTATGTGACTCAAATTCCCCCCCATTATTTGCTCTTAGGACCCTGATCTGTTTGCTGGTCTGTTTTTCTATAAGTGCTTTAAATTCTTTAAACTTCTCAAAAGTTTCACTTTTGGCCTCAAGGAAATAAATCCAACACTTTCTAGAAAAGTCATCAGTGAACATTACATAGTACAGAAAATTGCTTAATGAAGGAGTTGACATGGGTCCACAAATGTCAGAATGCACAAGTTCTAAAATTCCTTGAGCTGTACTATCACTGCTAGAAAAAACTTCTTTGTATTTTTTCCAAGCAAACAGCCCTTGCAAATTTCATTCTTATCGAAAGGAATGGGAGGCATACCACTTACCATTGTTTGCAGATCCGGAAGTGCTTTATAGTGCAGGTGGCCGAACCTTCTATGCCATAATTCGTTGGAGCTAGATGTATCATGAGCAAGTGCTTGAATAGAATGACCTGGAACTTTGTACAGTCCGCCTTCTTGAACCCCAATAACTTCAGCTGAACTCAACAGACCATCCTTGGGCCAGAATAATGCTTTTTTCTCCATGAAGGTTACTATATAACCTTTGTCTTCAAGAGTTGCTAAGGACAGGAGATTCTTCTTCAATCCAGGGACATATAAAATCCCATCAACATGAAAAATGGATCCAGATTCCAACTGAAAGAAGGTAGAGCCTATTCCTTTAATCTCACAACTTCTGTCATCCCCAAGCTCTACTTGATATCAGAGAATATCCTTGTACCCTGTCATATGTTTAGATGCACCACTATCCACTAGCCAAGCATCTTGTCCAGTAGTCAATGAACTTGATAGAGCAGATACCAAATAATATTTCTATCTTTTCTCCTTTTCACTAGGAGACCCCTTTTGCCTTTTCTTGGATTCTTCATCTTCCGCGGTAGAAGCATGATGCTTCCCTTTCTTCTTAGACCTGCAACCTTTAGCAAAGTTGCCCATTTTATTACAATTGTAACATTTTACTTTTGAAATTTCAAAACCCTTACCTCTGAAAGCTCCTTTGGAGTTCTCCCTCTGAAAGTTCTTTTGGAAACCCTTCTGAGAGGAAGATCTCCTTCTTCCCTTAAACTTAACAGCTAGGGCATAATGTTCTTCTTTGGGAGGATCACTTCTAGTAGCCATTCGACTTTCTTCTTGAAGGCAGTCATGCCATAAGCGCTCAAAAGTAGGCTGGATCTCTCTGCCACTTACGCTTGAAAGGAAGGTTTCCCAAGATGGAGGAAGTCTATCAAAGATGGCTTGGACAAGGTCATCATCATCTACAGTGACTCCAGTAACCAATAATGGATCACGAATCTGTGCTATCTTTGAGCAGAAGGATGCAACTGATTCTCCCTTTTCCATCTTCAAGTATTTGAGCTTGTGTTTCAGGGTTCTCTTCTGGCTAGGAGCCTTCTTCTCATAAAGATTGACCAATGTATCCATGCATTCCTTTGCTGTCATAAGAGGAGTCATTACAGGCATGATACTGTCCTTTACTGAATCAAAGATTATCCTCTTTGCTTTTGATTGGTTCCTCCTGAAAGATGCCCTTCCTGCATTTGAAGTAGGCTCCTCTACTTCAGAAGTTACAAATTGATCTAACTCATGCTCCTATATTATATTCATAACCCTGAGCTTCCAAACGTTCTAGCCTGTCTTCCGCTCGGACTGAGATAGAAGAGGATGGCATCTCTTTAAACCTGTCTTGCGCTGATCTGGATCAAACTTATTCCAGGACCTGTGTGGGCTGAAGTGCTGCAAAACTGAGCTCTTCACATCCAAGGCTCTGATACCATGTTAAATTTTAAAGCTTGATTCATATAGAGATGATCTTTAACTTCTTTTTCAACACATTAAATCCTTTAACCACAATATACTGAAAAACTGAATAGAAAAGAACAGCACAATGAACAAGATCACAATAAGACACACAGATTTACCCTGGGGAAACCCAATATTGGAGAAAACCCCAGCAAAGATCTTTCCTCTTTATTGATTAATAAGCTTGCAGGTTCAAACCCTAAATAGGCTGCTACAGTTCAAAGAGAGAGGACAACTAGAGACTTTTACACTTGTGCTGCTTGCAGATCTGGAGAATACTGTAGATCTGAGCCTATATAGACTCACCAAGACTTGGAGAACCTTACTGAACAAAACGCTAGGGCAAACTGGGCCTGGAATACCTCAGATCTAGGCTGGCCGAAAATTTCTGCAGAGCTTGGACAAAACTGCTGTCCTGTAGAAAGATGCTTGTAGCAGCTGATGTAGGGCTCTGATCTGAGAGCGTTCTCTGGGGTTTGATACACCTTCAAGAGGGCTACTGGAAACCGCATAACGCCTAAAGAAACTCTGCCTTAAAATCCTGGATTGAGCCCCTCAAAACTTTTCGCTGTATGGTTATTTTTGCAGATCTGGGACGAAAAATTTCTTCTTGCTTGATCTCTGCAATAGCTGGATTATACCCTGAGCGTTCAGTAGAGAAAGATGCGCTATGGCAAGGGCTTCTTGTTGATACTTTAATTGAACCAAGATACCATCTAAAGCCTCTGCTATGAGCAAAATAGACAAGTCGCTGAACCCCTAATTGAGTGCTGGAAATTACTGCAGATCTGAACTGTGTATAGCGAACGGTCCTCTTGTCCTATTATGGTTTCTCCCAGCCTTCTAGAAGCGTCCAGATCCTATCTTCTTGTTGGGCTAAGTCAAACTTCTAGAAGCCCCAAGGGGGTCATCACTTTAAGTTGTCATGTTCCTAGGCATAAAGTTCGTCCTCCTTTTCTTTTAATAACTTAATAACACTTTATAATAATACAACATTACAACTTAGCCTTTTAATTCTCCATTAACACTTTAACCTTAGCCTCTAGGACTAGGTACAACATTTACAAGCACATCTTGTCCTTTTCTTGGCCTGCATGGTCCTCACCTGCTCATAACTGCTTCATTACATCAATTAGAATTTAGAGGATATTTTTATATCCATGTGGTCATTTGACCCTCCTACTTGGTCATATGCTAAAGTGACTCTTAGCTAATAGTAGCCAGCTCGTAGAAGATCACAGCAAGACCAGGAGGTCATTCCACATATCAGTCTAGCTCACAGGACTTGTACGTTCATCCTGACTCTTACTAAACTTTACCTTGACTTTTGCACTAGGCTCACAAGGTTTCTTGCAGCATCTCCTTCTTCCCGACTCTTGTCCTGGCTCACAAGGTTTGTACGTTCACCTTGACTCTTGCCATGACTCACAAGACTGGTTGATTCTCCAAATCTCCCTGGCTAGCTTCAGGGTGGCCACTTAAGGCCTCTCATTGGAGAATGTCTCCTGATGCTGCTATTTTCAACACTACAGAGATGCAACCAGTGTCTCTAGTGCTAAAATACAGATTGTACAAATACGAACTTTCCTCAAGATTTCTACTAGAAACTCGAGTGATGTTCCATCAAAACAATTTGAATTTATGATCTGTACAGTTTAGACTCTAATCCCATGCCCAGTATTCTCATTGGGGTCCTCCATGACCAACAATCTGATTTAAGGTCTGATTTGCATTTTCCATGCTATGTGATCTGTTGAATGAATCTGTCTATTAAGTTACCCCAGGAGTCTGACCTGCTTCTTTCATGCATAACTACCTGATATGTAAAATTTTTCTCAGTCCCCAACCAGGTTTCAAGTCTCAATAATTTTCACTGTTTAATGCCCAACCCACATTTAATTCTCTGCTGAAAATGACAGTAGCATAAACAGAAAATTATAACTGGAAACACAAGAGTCTTTTAACAGCAAACTCAACCGGAAATAAATGCACACACCCAGAAAATTTAACACAGATTTTTGGTCAACTCAACCTTGGAAAAACCCACAAGGGGAAAACCAGTGAGAGAGGGGAGTTTTTATTATTTCAGAGCTTAGAGAAATTCTTTGTACAGCAGAATACAACAGCATTAATTTCAGACTTATCTCGATTTTGGTGCCAACCTACACAGCTCTGAAAACCGTGCCCAATCAGCTCCTCGATTTCTGTGCCCAGAAATCTGTACTCTGTACCGCTGCTACAGCAATAAATGCTGTACTTGAAAATCATGTCTGCTAGCTGTAATAAATGCTCAGAAAATCGTGCCTGCTGGTTGCCTTGATTTTTGTTCCAAACCCGCCTTGGAAATCGTGCAGCAAACTTCCTCAATTTCTGTGCCCACTCAGCTGTACAGCCTGCTCCAATCCATACATTAAAACCTACTCTAATGCTGTACTTCACTCCTTGATTTGCATGCCAGCACTTTGCCTTGGAATTTGTGCCCTAGCTGCAAAATCGCCCATCTTTTCTCTGCTCTTCTCTTTTGCTCTCTCTTCTCATTCAATGCTCATGAATAACTCAATGGGGCGCCTCAATACCTAGATAGCCTTTTGATAATCCTGTTAATTTTAGAGCAACTATTTAGTTTCTTTTCAATTTACTAGATAACAATAGCATAGGTAGGATCACTGAGAGAAACACAATCACAAGATACACAACATTTATCCTAGGAAACACTCATGGGGGACAAAATCCAGCAAAAACTTCCTTAATATAGATAGCCAATACAATGCCAAGACAATAAACCAAAACACTAGAGAATATCCAACACTGAGCAATGCGCCTCTCTCTTCCTTCTTCTCCCAACTGCAGCTCTCCAAACTTGCGCACTTGATGAGTAAATGAGTGAGTGAACAAATGAGGCGCTAGCCTCCTTTATTTATACTAGCTGGCAGGCGTTGGAAAGGTGTCTCTTCACTGGGCAGGGCCGACTTCTCTTCCTAGTGGTTAAAACCACTTTAATTAGGCCCGGGGGTCGACTTCTTAATTAGCATAATATATTTAGGGTTTGACCAATCCACAAAAGGGGATTTGGTAATTACAAAACCCGACATGATCAATCCAAAAAAGGGGATTGATCTGATGAATAATAACTCAATAATAAATATAATACTAGATATCATTTTCGGGATTAACTGCGTAGTGTAAGTCATTAATCTATGACTCATATCCATGAGTATCAGTCGCAACTGACCAATAATTCTCATGATTTGAATAGTCCACTTAGCACTCATTGCATCAGGTGATGCTCACAGGGGTGAAGAAATGGGATTGAAACCAACGAAATGAATCGCATAGCATCAATCATCACTTCTGGGGCTTGCACATGGTAACCAGGACTTCCCAGGTGGTCACCCATTCGAAGACGCCTCTGGCTCAAGCACACTTCACTGTGTAGTTTTCCCCACAATCAAGCCCACTTAGCTTGCTACCCCATTTGCAAAACCTTAGCAAGTATTATGCCTCATGAACTATCCAGTTAGAGCTCCCTTCATTCTTATTATTTAAGCATAGAGGGGCTTCCACAGTGCAACATATTAGATATCATTTTCGGGATTAACTGCGTAGTGTAAGTCATTAATCTATGACCCATATCCATGAGTATCAGTGGCAACTGACCAATAATTCTCATGATTTGAATAGTCCACTCAGCCCTCATTGCATTGGATGATGCTCACATGGGTGAAGAAGTGGGATTGAAACCAACGAAATGAATCACATAGCATCAATCATCACTTCTGGGTCTTGTACTCGGTAACCAGGACTTCCCAGGTGGTCACCCATCCCAAGACGCCTCTGGCTCAAGCGCGCTTAACTGTGGAGTTTTCCCCACAATCAAGCCCACTTAGCTTGCTACCCCATTTGCAAAACCTTAGCAAGTATTATGCCTCATGAACTATCCAGTTAGAGCTCCCTTCGCTCTTATTATTTAAGCATAGAGGGGCTTCCGTAGTGCAACATATTAGATATCGTTTTTGGGATTAACTGCATAGTGTAAGTCATTAATCTATGATCCATATCCATGAGTATCAGTTGCAATTGACCAATAATTCTCATGATTTGAATAGTCCACTTAGCACTCATTGCATTGGGTGATGCTCACCGTGGGCCTCAACTGCACACCAAATATCCCAACCAATAACTTGCAAAGCCATATGGCCTCACAATTGGCTTGACTGGCTGCCATGTACTCATCCTCAGTAGAACTCTATGCCACATGCTTTTGTTTCCAACTGAACCAAGGCACAACTACTAAGCCCAATCCGAAACAAGTTACAACACCCTAAAGTACTTTTCCTGTCAACAACACATCCTGCCCAATCTGACTTTGTGTAACCTGTCAATCCGACTCCATCCCCTCTCACATAGTCCAAGCCATAATCCACCGTACCTCGTAGGTACCCGAGCACAAGTTTTGCTGCCACCCAATGCACTCTCCTAGGCTCCACCATAAATTGACTGAGAGTGTTGACAACAAAACAAATATCTGGTCTGGTGTTGACCAAATACATCAATGAGCCTATCAACTAACGATAAATGGTGGGATCAACCAATTCAGACTCAAAAGCATTGAGCTTCTTCCAATTGGTAATCATGGGTGTGAACATGGGCCTACAATCCTTCACCTGAAATCTCTTCAGAATATCAACAACATACTTGCCCTGCCCCAGAAAAATATGTCCTGCTCTGGAGAAACCTCCAACCCCAAAAAATAATGCATTAGTCCAATATCTGTCATCTCAAATTTTGAAGCAAGACTTTGCTTACAACCATCTATGAGTCTCTCAACCCTTATAATGAAAAGATCATCCACATATAACACAAGAATAAGAGGATCCTCGCCAACCACAATGTAGTAAAGGTTGGGATTCGCCTCACTCTTCTCAAAACCCATTTGCTGCAAGTAAGTATCAATCCTCGAATACCAAGCTCTTGGAGATTTCTTCAGACCATATAGTGCCTTTTTCAATCTGCGCACATGAGACTCTCTCTCATGCACCTCAAAGCCTTGTGGCTGCTTTATATATACCTCCTCTTGTATGAGACCATTTAGAAATGCGGTCTTCACATCCATCTGGTGGATCTTCCAACCCATTTCTGCTATAATGGAGATCACTACCCTGATCGAAGTATATCTAGCAACTGGAGCGAAGGTCTCATCATAATCAACTCCCTCTACTTGTTAGAACCACAAATCGAGCCTTGTACTTCTCAATGCTGCCATCGGCAGCATGCTTGGTTTTATAGAGCCACCTGGAAGTCACCACTGACTTCCCCTCAGGTCTCGAAACAACCTCCCAAACATCATTTTTGATGATGGAATTGTACTCTTCCACCATGGCATCCTTTCGAGCCTTCTGATTTGCTACCTCCTCAAAAGTCGAAGGCTCAGACTCACTGATGCTGCTCACCATAGCTAAATAGCTACAAAATCTCTCTAGAGGTTTACTCTCCCTGACAACCTTCTTGGGATTCCCCACAGATCCCTCAGCTTCCTTCAAAGTGTTTTGAAGCCATTTTGCCTTCCTCTTCTCCGAAGTAGCATCCTCAACTACATCACCTGAAGACTGAGTACTTGAAGAAGACGATGCTGCTTTGGAATGCTTACCATCAAGTGGTTCGTTTCACCTTCTTGTGGCCTTTGGCCTTTAGTCTTCAAGTTGTTTGTCAACTTAAACTTTGCCATGGACTCCTTTTTTACAAAGTTTGGAAGAGAGATTAACTCAGATCCATTTCAGATCAAACATACTCAAATAATCAGTGCAAGTAGTCGTGTAATCAACTGATTTTACAAAACCTATCATCATTGATCCGACTTGGATCTTTCACAAACGTTTTGTAAGTAGCATATCCTTCTTTTCGTTTTAATTTTGTCTTTTTGGCAAAGTTGAAGTGGAAACAAACCATGTGATCGTTGGCCTTCCAAAGGCAGTCGTTAAAAAAATGAAGGCTGCAGTGAAAAGGGGGGAACAAGGGAGATGCGAAGAGAACTAGGAAGGGAAGTAGCAGAACTGAGAGCTCGAAGAGTACAACCTACTTGAATATCGACGGACGAAGGCGTCAAGGGCTTGTCCACCGAGCGAAAGGCGTCTCTGAGCCATGGCCATCTGCAACTTGTACTGTTAGTGAGTAACAATACACAAACACTGTGTATGGCTCACCTCTCTATAATTATCTCCCGGCTTAGTAAAATCTCCATTAGATGTTCAGTTTCCAGATTAAATTCTATGTGATGCTTCAATTTTCTGGTTTTGCATATGATTTCTATGTATACATTTCATGTTATAACACATTGTGGAATCGTTCCTCCTTAATGGGAACACTGGCAGTTACATACAATGCTTTTGTTCGCTTGACCGTTTTGGGTGTCTTTGCTTCAAAACGCCCAGGCAATGATTCTTTCTCAATCAAATTATGGTGGCTCACTTATAGAATAACATTCTCTTATTGGATCGTTGGGTAAGCTATTGCTAAGGCAACCAGTTGCAAAACACTCTATTGTAACAAGAACACTGTTCAAACTTCAAACATGATACCATATTACTATTGAATTCACCCATGCATTTCAACCGATTATTCCATAGCTTCCGAAAATTATACATATTTTGAATTTTGTTGGACGATCGTTCTCTGCCCAACGACAGTGTCATTGCATTTGCCTTTATACTCATTCAACGATTGAGATTGTCTTTAATTCGAGGATTAGTTAGTCTCCATTCTATTATTTTTTGTATTGGAGCTATTTCACCCTTGTCTTAACAAAAGAAATATTACCCAAAAATTGACTTCAGCCGAGGGTGCCATCGTGTCTTTGGAAGGTGAGAGGACTCCATCGGATCTATCATTTATCCAGTGTTACCAACATCAACAATGACAAAATATCGTCGAGGGTCTGAAAACAAAAATATCGGCAACATCGGGGAAAATATCGGAAAATGTCGTAAGAAAGAAAAAAATACAAAAATATTTTTTTTTCAAATTTTTAAATATCTAAAGCATCAACAACATCAAATAAATGCATTTCCACATAAATAGTAAAAGAGAACTAATATATAAGATCTATAAGATGTCTAGTAAACTCGAATACATCACAGTCTATAGATCAACACTTAATCATGTACTGAGTCTAAAGCCTCAAAATATTATAAAAAATTATAATAAGTGACAAATGTATCTCATCATCATGAGTCATCTACAATGAAATCAAATAAAGTCTAATGATTCCCTCTGCCCCTTTTACGGGAAAAGGTGATAGCTTTTCCTCTAGAGGAAGAAGCCCCTGGGGCTAGCACTGGACTCTGACGTCCTGTAGAAGAAGCAAGAGCTAGACTCTGGTGTCCTCTACTGGTGCTACTGCCAAGTACAACTCCCTCTGTCGGAGTTCGTGAAGATGGTGGCTAACTCTGCTCTATAACATCCTCCTCCTCCTCCTCTGCTATTGCCCCCTCTACCTCCTCCTGTATCCAATCAGGCATCGATTCCAAGATAGGCCTCTTGGACTCAACTCCCCACTCAACACGGGTGTCAATCCCATCCAACGAAATGGCATCCGCATCAGGTGTTTTCTGAATTTGCCTCACCAACAATCGAAGATTGTAGTAGACATATACCATGTCATTGAGGCGTTGGGATTCCAACCTATATGAGGGCCATAAATTATAAATTAATAATAATATTATAATTATAATTTATAATGAACTAAAAATTTAATTTGAAAATTTGTAACCTGTTGCGCTTCTTGGTGTGTATTTTCTCAAATGCACTCCAGTTGCACTCACATCTTGAAGAGCTACATGTTTGGATAAGCACCCGAATAGCAAGTTTTTGTAGATGGGGTACTCTACCACCATAGCTTGTCCACCAAGCATCTACAACAAATCAAAGAAACATAAGAAAAGACATTGAAATTTGAAAGTTAAAAGCTGAAAGTTACAAAGTTGAAAGAAAAGACATTGAAATTTGAAAGTTGAAATTTGAAATTTAATGAAGTTTACCTGGCATTTTGGTCTTCCTATCAGCTATAGCCATCTGAAAGCCAAAAGTCCCACCATACATCCTATATATTTCCATTTCTTTGGAAATATCTGCACGTTCTTCATGACTTAGCACCATTCTCTCAACACATGTGAGGAATCCTTCCATAACCTCAATATCAAATCTAAAACCACATGAGTAAGAGAATGCGGGATTGAGGTAGATCCCTGCAGCATGAATCGGGCGATGAAGTGTATTGTTCCATTGCTGATCAATCACTCCCCATATCTATAGTTGTCTCTGAAATCCATCATCTCCCTTGTCATCATAGTAGGCACAGATTGCTTCTTTGGCCCTATCCATGGCCTCATACAAGTACCCCGTTGTGGGCTTGTCTCCATCAACCAACCGAAGAGCCTTTACCAAAGGTTGGCAATGGCAACCACCTCCTCACTCCCACTCAGAAGCTCTCCTTGTATGAATCTAGCCTGCATATTGAAGATTTTCTGAGCTCCTAACAGGCTGCCAACTAGGTCTGATTTGACCTCAAGATGGCTCTAAATTTCTACTGTCACAAAAGTCTTTGCTGCTGTTTTATAACAACAAACTGTTCAGAAACTTTAATGCTGTTCTGTTACGGTTACATAGTCTTTTAAGGTGCTCTAGCATGTAGTTTTAGTGACAAATAGGTTAGCACAAGCATACCATAAATACGTAACACACCTCCAAGATTTTTACTGCTGAAATAATGCTGTTCTAAACTCTAGCATACATGAAAATGAACACAGGTATTTTTGGTCAACATGACCCTGGATAAAACCCCTCTGAGGAAAACCAGTTTGGAATATAAGTCTATATATGTGGTGAAAAATGTTAAAATTAAAGCAGCTGCAAGAGCCATTCTCTGGGAGGATGGCAAAGACCCTAGCTGAGATCTAGGGCCCCTAGTGCACTCTTGGGGTTCTTGGTCTTGGACAGGGTACCCATATCTGGGGCATGGGTTGATCCTTGGTGGATAAGACCCCAGAAATGTTCTGGGGCAACCTGGTCCTTGATTAGGCAGTTGTTGGTGTATGACCCTCTTTTGAAGGCGGGCATGACCACATGAGGGATGTATCCCATATGCAGTGATGATAAAGTTTAAAAGGTCACCTTGAGAATTTTGGACAAGCATTGCCACCAAGTAACCCCACCTAAACCCCCACACCCTTGGTTTTTGAGCATGAGTTCATTTTGGGGTTTTGTTTTTTGCTTTAGGGGTTAAATGAAAAATATTAATTAAATAATATAACATATTTAATTAATATTTATATTAATTAATTATGTTATTTTTATTATTATCTTTCATTAGCCTAACCCTAAGCTAAAGTATAAATAAGACTCTTTCCCTCTCCCTTTAAGATAATCTTATGTTCTCTCCAAAAGTAAGGCAGATCTCTTCTTGCTTGCTGCGGCCCCTTTTGCAACAGTTGCTGAGGTCTTCTTGTGACAGTTCGGCCCTCCTATTCTGGCCATTCTTCAGCCTTCTGGTTATGGATGCTTGCTCCTTGTTTGGTGATGATCAGAGGTTTCCTTAAGCTGTCAATGAAGGGCTGCTTTATGCTGTGTGTACCTATGTGCTGAGGATTAAAGCTACCGTCCTCTTCTAGAGCAAGTCTGGTGCCCTAGACTTCTTCAAAGAAGCTGCTGTCCCCTTTTCATGTGCAGATCTGACCTCTTTATTGAGCCGTGGCCCCTCTAGCTGGTCATTTGAGTCAGCTGTACCATTTGCTATCTTATCCTGTATAAGGGTTTGATTCCTGGAAACTTTCTGTGTGCATGAGGGTTTGATCCCAGAAATTCCCGTGTGATGTTTAAGTGGTTTTTCTCCTTGGTGGCAAATCAGGTTGATCATTCTCTTGGCAAGAGATCTATCCCTTGAGGTAGATCTATGATCCTTGACTTTTTCTTAGCATATTTTTGTGGCACTTCATCCCTTGAGTGAGGCATGAATTCCTTCAGTGATCAGAGGTAAGACTTCAGAGGTAAGTTATTTTATGGTTCAGATCTAATTGATATAGTTTAGATCTGTGTGTTTGTTGATTCTGAAATCTATCTAATTGTCTAGATCTGTTATCTATTATCTAGATCTGATTTTCTACTGTTTAGATTTGTTATCTAATTGTCTAGATCTGTTATCTATTATCTAGATCTGATTTTCTACTGTTTAGATCTGTTACCTAATGGTAAAACTATTGCTTAGATTTGTGATCATTCTTGCTTATTAAGAAAGAGCTTATGTCTGAATCTAATCACTGCCTATGAACAGAATGAAATTCTAGATCAGAGCATTATGCACACTCAGAAATAGGTTTATGATTTAAGCCTACTTGCTGCTTACATTCTGACCTGGTTTCTTAATTCTGATTTAAATATCTAGTTCAGATCTTTTACTATATTACATCTCTGTTCTAAGGCTTGATTTATTTAAGACCTTTACTGTTCTTTCTAACAGATTTTAAAAGACATTAATTTTCTGCTTTACTTCTCTAATCCCAACAAAAAATATGTGAGATACAACAAGTACATGGAACAAAAGAACTTGATATAGTGGCAGCCCCTCTCAAGTTGCTATGCAAGTTCCAAAAGGCAGATGTGCCCAAGCATGGTGCGCCCTTCTCCCTTGTTGCTCAATCTTACTAAACGCTTGCTTCCTTGTTGCTTGAAGCTCTGATGAAGAAACCCCTCCACACAAATCTGACCTTGTGTGTTGCCTCTCCAACAAAGCCCTCCTCAAAGCAATCTGACAAGTGCAAGTGCTCCCTGCTAGATGTGTGCCCTCCTCCTATAGTGTGCCCTCCTTCAAGCAAGTAACAACACCAAAAAGTAATGGAAGCCTTAGCCTCCTAGAGCCCTCCATGGACGGAGGTGCCCTTGAAACCCTCTCTCAATGCTTCCATTCTTATCTCCAAAGCTCTACTCTTCCTCTCCAAGTGAACAATAGAGTGAATCAACCTCCTTTTCCCCTATGCTCCCTTCTTATAGAAATTCATAAGGAAACCTAGAAATGGATGAATGAGATCATCCCATTCCATTTCTAATCAAAGGTTGAGATCACCCAAAAGGTATCTCAACTCAAAACCCACTTTGTCTTAGTTTCCTTAGTTCTCTTTATGTACCTCAATTCACCCACAAAGTGAATTAATAGTCACTTTTGACTTAAGTGACAAATTTCACCCTTTTGACTTAGAAAAATGTCAAAGTGAAATTGGACATAAAGTGTAAGGCACAATGGGTCAAATATTTCCCTCTTGTGGTTAGAGACCCACAACCACAAGGGGACCACTTCCCTCGGTACACCAGGACTCGACACATATGGCCTCCCCCTCCGGTTTACGGCTAAATGATAAATCATCACACTCATGTGAAACACACATCATCTTTAGTTCCCACATACAAACCAAGATAGATCGAAGAGATATGAAGCTAGTGGAAAAGCGCGTGATTGCAGGACGCACTAACTCCCTGCTATTTGTGAATTTTCTCATCAAGCTAAGCACAAATGCATGATTATATATGAATTTTGTGATGCTCTTAGCTGATTCAACAATGTCCTTGATATAAGGAATTTTTCCCATATCCTCTAAAATCAAATCTATACAATGTGCAACACAAGGAGTCCAAAACAATGTAGGATACCTCTGCATAAGCATCCTACCTGCAACAACATAGTTAGCAGCGTTGTCCGTTATGACTTGGACAACATGTTGTGGACCCACCTCCTGAATGAACTCATCCAATAAGTCACATAACAAGATGCATCAATAGATTTAACAAACATTGTCCCCTTGGGACAATTAACGAAGAAGTTAAGAAGTGTCCTACCCTTCTGGTCCGTCCAACCATCTGACATCATGATGCATCCAATGATTTCCCATGATCCCTTAAACCCTTCCAATTCGCTAGCACAATCAATCTTTTCATTCTGAAGGATAGGCCCTGTCAACTCCTGTTAGGGACTTAACCCCTCACATAGGTAGAATAATATATTTCCATGTAATAAAGGTCAATATTAATAAGGCCTAGCAATAAGGAAGAATAAGTCAAATGTAAGAATACCTAATAGAAGCTTCCGCTTCTAGAAGGATCTTCCTCTAGATTGTTCTTTTGTTAGACATATTTAGTATAAATAGGAGTCGAGGGTATGAGAAGTTTTGTCTGGGGTATTATTGTAATAGAGCTCTGCTTTGCTGGAGGTTGCCCCCTCGAAGAGGCAAGTGAACATTGCTCTCAGTAATCAAAGTACTCTTTCTGGTGTTATTCTGGTATTATTTTGGTATTATTGTGGTGTTGTTCTGGTTATATCATTGTTTATCTGCCATTTCTAGCTAATATTTTTGTTCTGCATACTATTTTATATTTGGAATATTACAAGTGGTATCATAGCACCTTCCTCGGCATAAAATTGTGGGTTAAATTTTTTTTCAGGGTAGAGATGTATTCCAACGTCTTTAAGCTACAAAGATCTGTCGTTATGCACATAAACCCACGGTCGGGGATTCATACACGCAGGAAATACAAGTGGTACTTAAGCACACATCTTTCAGCCACCCTTGTAACCCTGTTGGTACCCCTTCGAGTGGTAGCGCATCAGACAAAACCTATATATGGATCGGCCTAGATCTCTTGAAGCCCTCCATAGATCAACCGATCGACTGTCTGATTGCTATAGTGCCACCAAGAACAACACTCGAGAAGATACTCTCTAGTACCTGGGTAGTCGGGTAGTACGGCTAAGGGCACGGTTTAGCCTCCTTAGTTGGACCTCACACATATTGGGTCGAGTATTACTGTTGGACCTCACACATATATCAGAGAGCTATAGCACAGGGCAAACCCTTGTCTGTAGAACCCTTGAATACCCTAACCCTTTGGACGGAAACAAAAACAAAACATACAAGATCTATTGCCGCGCAACTGTGTCTCCTGCATTCAGATTGCGAAATTACTACACATTTCTTCCTGTTAAGCATTTGGGTATTTCATCACTGCAGTATTCTTTAGATCGGAGTATAACTCTGCAGGATCTTGTTGGCACCATTATTGAGACCTATCTCGTTGGATTTCTCTCTTCGCCCTTATCGCAGTCATACCTATCATTTTTCAATAAGTTTTTTTCCTTGTGGACCCGACCCCCTTCCAACACCCTTATTTGGGCTTTACCCCATTGGATTCAACTCGTCGCCCTGATCGTTGTGATACACTTCACCCATAGCCCGTTGCACTTTAATTTCATAGAAACCCAACAAGAACTGGGACAACTTAGTGCCAATATTGCCACCATCAATAAAAACATGCATTCCTCCAGCAACACCAAAATAGAGGACCTCAAACAAGACCTCATACAAGACCTTGCTACCCAGCTTGAATCCGTCACTACTATGATCTGCGACAAGCTGCATATCCCTGCAGATCTTCCCTCATCTGACCCACCTTTGCAAACCGAAGGTGAAACTTCCTCTCATTCCCAAAATTTTCAGCCCCATCACTTTCAGCGTGACCTACACCTTCCGCGTGTGGATGTGACCAAATTTGAAGGCTCGTATCCCACTGGCTGGGTAACTCAAATGGAACATTATTTCTCTTTGTATGGCATTACGGATGAGTTGGCCAAACTCTGGTATGGTGTTCTCCATCTAGATCAAGAACGTTGGCAATGGTGGCAATGGAGAAAAAATGCCCGCTAAGGGTATGTGGCTTGGACACACTTTGTGGCAGAGTTTTATGAACGCTTTGACACCGACACCAACCATTTAGGCCGTTTGACCAAGTTGAAACAATCTGGCACAGTGGAAGACTTTATAGCTGCTTTTGAGCGATTGGCTTTTCGTACAGAGGGCATGCCTGAAGCTTTTTTCCGAGAATGTTTTATTAGTGGCCTTAAGGATGAGATTCGTGCCCATGTCCTCGTGTCTCGACCTCAGAGTTGGGTGGATGCTACTAACAGAGCTAAGGAAGCACAACGGGTTGTCTCTTCTCAAAACCGAAAACCCTCCTTTATTCCTTGCACTAAACTAGTCACTCCCACTCCTCCTTCAAGTCCACTAAAGATCCAGAAATTGACCAGGGCCGAAATAAATGAACGCCAACTCAAAGACCTTTGTTATAATTTTGATGACAAATATTTTCTTGGGCACAAGTGTAAGGAACAAAATCTTTTTATGGCCATCTCGTAGGATGTTTCGGAAGACGATCTTGAGGCTCCCCTTGTGTCCGTGTCACCTGAACCCAGTGACATGACCCCTCCCTCAGACCCTCTCGAAGTAGAACCTGTCATTTCCCTAAATGCTCTCACTCGCTTCTCTGCTCCCCAAACGCTCAAGCCAATTGGTTACATTAAGTATAGGAAGGTCATCATTCTTGTTGATAGTGGAAGCACCCATAATTTTATTCATCACCGCATTGCCCAAGAAACTAATTGCTATATCTGTGCCATCAATAATTTTCAAATCATGATTGCCAATGGCGGGTCCATGAAATGTGGAGGGTGTTGTGAAAATGTGCATCTTCAAATTGGTGAGTACCACATGAAATCTCATATGTTTGCTATCGACATGGGTGGTTGTGACATTGTGTTGGGTGTAGAATGGCTCAGGACTTTGGGTCCCATTCTCATGGATTTTACGGAATTAACCATGCAATTTGACTAGGAGGCCAACAATATAAGTTCCAACGCATCACCGTCGGTTCCTCAGAGATCATCAGTTCCCATCGCATGGAAAAGCTGCTAAAAAAAGGTCATTCTGGCATTATTGCCCAACTCCATGCCATACAAGCCATTGAGACACCCTCTGTGCCGTAGGACCTCCAATCCATCCTCTCTAAACATCAAGTGGTTTTTTCCACTCCCCAGGGACTCCCTCCTTCTCGTGGTATTCATGATCATTCCATTCCCCTTGTCTTAGGAAGCCTTCCTCCCAATATCCATCCCTATCGTCATCCCTTTTTCCAAAAAAATGAAATTGAGAAAATTGTTCAAGAATTGCTCAACGCCAGTGTTATCCGCCCTAGTACAAGCCCCTACTCTACTCCCGTGGTCATGGTCCTCAAGAAAGAAGGTTCTTGGCAAATGTGTCCTGACTTCCGTGCCCTCAACAAACTCACCATTAAAGACAAATTTCCCATTCTTGTCATTGATGACCTCTTGGATGAATTGAGTGGCGCCCAGTTCTTTACTAAACTTGATCTTCGTTCTGGCTACGACCAGATCTGTATGAACGAGGAAGACATTCCTAAGACTCCATTTAGAACTCAAGAGGGCCACTATGAGTTTTTGGTCATGTCCTTTGGCTTGTGTATTGCTCCCTCCACTTTCCAAAGCCTCATGAATCATGTCTTCTGTCCTTTTCCATGTCATTTTGTCTTAGTTTTCTTTAATGATATCCTCATCTATAGTAAAAACTGGACAACCCATCTTGCTCATGTGGATTGAGTTCTCCATCTACTTGGGTCATCTTGTTGGCAAGGCCGGTGTCAGGGTGGATCCTAAAAAGATTGAAGCTATATGCAAGATTGGCCTCAGCCAAAGACTCTCAAAAGCTTGTGTGGATTTCTGGGTTTAACGAGTTATTATCGCAAGTTTGTTAAGAATTTTGGAAAGATTGCGACACCTCTCACTGCTCTCCTTAAAAAGAATTCTTTCACTTGGACTCCAACAGCTGCTCAGGCTTTTCAAACCTTGAAGATGGCCATGTGCACCATTCCAGTCCTGGCCCTTCTTGATTTCACAAAGACATTTGTCCTGTAATGTGATGCTTCCGAGAAAGGAATTGGCGCAGTCCTTATGCAAGAGGGTCGGCCTTTGGCCTTTACCAACAAACAACTGTCAGAGCGACATTTGGGAAAATCAATCTATGAAAAGGAAATGTTGGCTATTCTGCATGCTGTGGATCTTTGGTGCCCTTATCTATTGGGGAAACGCTTCCAAATTAAGACAGATCATCAAAGCCTCAAGTATTTTCTGGAACAACGCCTTTCCTCCCCAGAGCAACAAAAATGGGTGACTATGGTTGCTGATGCACTTTCCATAAAATATGAAGATGAAGGGTCCCTTTTTTCTTTTTCCTTCATTGTACTAGATTGGCTCCAAGCTGTTCGCTAGGAATGGCTACACGATCCCAAAAGTTCGCATCTGATACAACAAATGCAAGCCAATTCTCCAGTCTCCGTAGGGTACTCTTGGCTCAATGATGAGCTTCGATACAAAGGTCGTTTGTATTTAAGTAAGCAGTCAAAACTTAAATCCACGGTACTTTCTGAGCTTCATGCTACACCCACCATGAGATACTCCAGGTTTACCAAAACCTATGATCGGGTCAAACGTTCTTTTTTTGGGATGGTATGAAACAAGACGATCGCCATTTTATGGCTGAATGTGATGTTTGTCAACGCAACAAGGGCGGAACAGTCAAATCTCTTGACACACTACAACCACCTCCGATTCCACCTGCTATTTGGCGGGATATCTCTATGGATTTTATTGTAGGCTTACCTAAATCGAGCAATAAATCAGTCATCATGGTGGTAGTTGATCGTCTTTCCAAATATGCTCATTTTTGTGCTCTTCAACACCCATTTACAACCTCCACTATGGTTCAACTTTTCATGGATTAGGTCTTCAAGCTTCATGGCATGCCTCATTCTATTGTTTCTGATCGCGACCCAACTTTCACCAACAATTTTTGGCAAGAACTGTTCAAGCTACAAGGCACCCAATTGCATCTCAGCACAACTTATCATCCCCAAACTGATGGTCAAATTGAAGTTGTCAACAAGTGTTTGGAAACATATTTGAGGTGTTTTGCATCGGAAAGGCAAAATCAATGGGCTCAATGGTTACCACTAGTTGAATGGTGGTACAAAACTTCTTACCATACGACTACCTGCATGACTCCTTTTGAAGCGGTATATGGACAAATGCCACCTTTAGTTCTCTCATACTTGCCAGGTGTCTTGAAGGTCCAAGAGGTTGACCAAATGCTTACAGTTCGAGAGGCTATTCTCCGTACCCTCAAAGAGAATTTGGTGATGGCCCAGAATCGCATGAAGCAACAAGCATATCAAGGTTTCTCTGAACGTCAATTTTCAGAAGCAGATCAGGTGTTTCTTCGACGACAACCTTACAAGCAAAATTCTCTCAAGGTTGACCATTGTCAGAAACTGGCGCCGAAATTTTATGGTCCTTATACCGTTCTCAAGCGTGTGGAACAGGTAGCCTATCACTTAGCTTTGCCCAGTCATTCTAAGCTCCATCCTGTTTTTCATGTTTCGTGCTTAAAGAAGGTGATTGGAACTAAGTGCCAAACTCAAACCAATCTTCTCGAGTTGGACGAAGAAGGCTCCATTTGGCTACAGCCACAAGCAGTTTTGGACCAACATGAGCGTCATCTACGTCAGTGAACCATCAAGGAAGTGTTAGTCCAGTGGAAAGATACAACTCCAGCAGATGCCACTTGGGAACCAACTACTATTCTGCAACAATTTCCTCATCTCAAGCCTTGAGGACAAGATTGTTTTTAAGGGGGAGGACATGTTAGGGACCTAACCCCTTACATAAGTAGAATAATATATTTCATTGCAATAAAGGTCAATATTAATAAGGCCTAGCAATAAGGAAGAATAAGTCAAATGTTGTTAGAATATAGAAGAATGTGTGCTCGTTTTACCATTGATGATACCCTCGTCACCCAACCATAGGTCGAAGCCACCCTCCGAGCACCTTAACCTTGACTGAGAATTTCTTCGGAAGCAAACCCTAGGCTAGATAGCCAAACAAGGTGTAGCGCATCTTCCTCCAAGGATAGCGCACCAACAATAGTTGATCAGATAGTCCAAACCCTAGCCAAGAGATAGTCCAAGCCAATACTGAAAACTAGCTGCTGCTGCAGCTGCACCTGCAGCCCTCCTCCACATGTGCGCACCAAACTGGGAACTGCAGTGCGCACTAGTTGCTCTCTGCAATTCTGAGATGTGTCAAGTGAGAATTGGCACCCTGTATTTATACTGGTTCTGCCAGATTTGCTGGGGCCGACTTCTCCTTTTGGATATGTGTCTGTTTAGTATATTATTATTATTTCTGGCCGACTTCTTCTCTTGGAGGCTAATAACCTAATATAAATTATCTTCTTGAGCCAACAAGACTTCTAGGGTTATTAGTCAACTCATTAGGGTTTTTCTCTTGCTTTCCAGAGTCTTCTATTCTCGTCAGGTTCACACGTGGAGGTAAATACCTCCCGCAGCTGCCATAATATTAACACTCCCTCCTAGCTAGGGAGGTATTACAGGTAATGGTCTTGAGCACAAAAGCATACCATTTACCAGGTAGCATCAATATAGTCGTCTAGACTATCTCATGACTAGATCATGAGCATCACCATCACCATCAACTGCATCATCTCTCGAAACCATACTTCATCTAAGTAATTAGACATGATGCAGGATAAGTCACTCACACCATAGAGTGATACAAGAGCCATTCTTATAATCTAGAAGAGTAAATGCTCTGAACTGTTTTCCGTCTGGAAAATCTCTGTTCATCATTCTTCTGGATGATGATGATCTCTAATAAACTACTGATAGTCTTCAAGGCAATTAGAATGAAAATAGAACACAACTGTGTCTATCCATAATAGTACATAAGTACAATCCAGTGGTACACTACCACACCAAGTAACACACAAGTACTTGATCAACAACGTGTAGTTGCGAACGGTGGAACATATCCACCACAATAGTCTTCATCTACTGTCATACAGTCTTCATAACAAACATCTGATAGCAACCTGCATAGAAACAATGTTATGATATAGACTGAATCATTTGGGCCAATCTTTCACTCACATCTGTGAGCTCTGAAAGAATATTTGCCTCAGATTAGAATAATGAGATATCTGGACTATTCTTCTCAAGCAAGGAAGAATAACTGTCCTGTCTTCTGAAACTGGACCATTCCCCACCCTGGGCCATTCTTCCTACACTAATCAAAGTGCACCTTGGAGAGAATGTATAACCCTAAGGAATGCTGAGTCTGGACCATTCCCCACCCTGGGCCATTCCTCCTACACTAATCAAAGTGCACCCTGGAGAGA
>JASDQU010509586.1:11350-26861 GCA_032191745.1 Picea mariana
GGCCCCTGGATTTTGAAAGTCAACCACTCAAAGGAAAGGACTTACACAAACCCATTTATGAGAAGGAAATGATGGAAATACTACATGCATTGAAGAAATCACGTCCTTACCTAATAGGTAGGCACTTCAAGGTCAAAACAGATCATGATAGTCTTAAATACTTCTTGGAACAAAGACTATCTTCAAAAGAACAACAAAAATGGGTAACCGAGATATTGGGTTATGATTTTGAAATCGTCTATAAAAAAGGGAAGAAAAATGTTGTGGTAGATGCACTCTCAAGGAAGGATGAAGATGCTGAGTCCTTTCTCTATGCTATCTCGATCATCCAAACTGATTGGATAATAGAAGCATGGGATGAATGGAAGAATGACGAAAAAGTGTGGACTCTCATTCAAAGGTTGCAGTAGGATTCCAATGCATTAGATACATTTACATGGAAAATGATTCACTATTGATCTAGGTGGATATTGGTGGCCACCCACCTCTTCCAACTAGCTTAAAACAATTTTCTGACAATTTTGGCAATTTACTATTTTTAGTAGTTTTAACTTTCGAGGCCATTTTGAGGGCCTAAATGAAGGCTTTTTCAGGATCGATCTTCTCAATGATACCCGAAGGGATGATTGATCCCCCAAAATTAATCTCCTCTATGATACCTTTCCAATAGGATATCATACACCTAAAACAAAGATCGTATGAAAAAGGTTACAACCTGGGGAAGTTGATGTACTAACTTACCCAAACGGGGCCCACATGACTTTTGGTGCTTCATCTCCTAGGGTTAGGTTTTTGGATGTCTAGGGTTTTTGGCATTCCTGTTTATTGTAAAAATCCCTTCAAAGCCTCATTGTAATGATGTTCTTGTGAATGAGTGTAATAGTCACATCTCTTCTCAAAGATAAGCTACCACCATTCCAACAAGCTTGTTTCGCTCCATTTTATAGTTTTAGCTTATTTCCTTATTGAATAGAAAACCAATTTTACTGTATCTATGTTATTTTGTGTTAAGAATCTGTTAATAATTTGTAGTCATTTCATTCTGTTCATAAAATTGGGATCAATGGTATCAGAGCGGTCTTCTCCTTGTCGTCTTAATGCATGTCCCCAACGAGGTCAGAGTACAAAGAGTTGGGTCTCGAGCTTGTTTCTCTTGAGGAAAAAATCTCTCGCACACCCAAGCGACCTCTCATGGCAAGAGAAAAGAAAGATGACGGGACATGAGATCCTTTCAAACTGTTGATTGAGGAAGCCCTCACGCAATAAATGAACGAGATGATGGATGGTTTCATGCAAATCCTTTGATGACTACCAATAGACGACACATCTTCTTCAAGCAAAGTTGCCACCCCCTTCAAGGTACAAATAAACTTCAATATTCCTATATTTTAAGGTCAGATAGATGCAGATGTTGTATACAAGTGGTTGAATCTAATAGAAGGGTATTTTTCTGTCCATAACTTTTTGAATAGAGAAAATATTACTTTTGCGCTCCTTAAAGCTGTTCCCCATGTCAAATATTGGTGGGAAAATTTTTGTGAGCAAAAGGAAACAGAGGAGTCCTCACTATTTACAATCATGACAACCTGGGATTCCTTCAGGGATGCTATTAAGGAACAATACTACCCTGTCGGAAGTTATGATGACTTGTATACCAAATGGACCACACTGCGGCAAGAAAGAGACCAAGCAGTGCTAGATTTCCCGAATATCTTTCATACCTTGCGCACCAAGATGGGTATCGAAGATTCAGAGCGACATTTGGTGCTCAAGTATTGCAGTGCTCTACATAGATACATCCATACCAAAATGGAATTTTTGGACATCTCATCCTTGGGCGCGACGTACCGATATGCCATCAAAATTGAGCAGAAGCTCAAACAAAAGACGCGACAATTTAGGCCTGGGAACCCCTCACAACAAAATCCAGGAAAGGGTGGCCCCTGCCCATAGAACAAAGGACAGAGAAAAGATGGACAGTATCAAGACAACCAGTCCAAGCCACAAGCAAAGGACACTGGAAAGACAAAGAAAGATATCAGGAAGTGGTGCAGCTTCCATAAGAGCCCGTGGCATAACACTGCTGACTGCCGCTCAAAGCAGTCACTGGTGGCTGAAGTAAAAGCCTATGAATTAGATGCAGGTTCAAGCTCTGATCTAGAACTAGAAAGGGGAAGACAAATCATTGATGCAGAACCCAGTGCTACCATTGCTACCACCAAGCTCCAGCCTGATAAACCAGATGAGCCAGAAGAAGGAGAATGCCTCTTCCATTCATAGATGTGGGTAAAAGGAACCTTGCTGCACTTCATCATGGATAGTAGTAGCCAAAAGAACCTCATATCAGCAGAGGTCGTCAAGCAGCTAGCCCTACCAACAACACTACACCCACAACCATACACCATTGGATGGCTCCGCCAAGGAAGCGATCTCCGCGTCAGCCAATAGTGCTGATTGTCGTACAACATTAAGCCCTTCAAAGATGAGGTATTGTGTGATGTTGCTCCTCTTGAAGTTTTTGATGTTCTTTTGGCCCAACCTTATTTATGGAAATGTCATGCTGTATATGAGTCTAGGCCTCGTAGTGTTATTATTAATTTGAACAGGAAATTGTACAGGATACCCGAGGCAGTCCCACCTAGTGCTATTTCCTTGCTCTCTGCTAAGCAATGCATGAAGGTCATCTCTTAGACGGGGAAGTTTGTCTTCTTTGTGATTTGCTCTTAGAATAAGCAAAATATCATAGCCACATCTAGGGTCTCTGCGACCAACCTCTCCACACAACAGAAGCAAGTAGATAAGGTCATGGAATAATACTCAGATATCTTCTCCTCACCTACCAGGGTACCTCTGCACTTCTAGGTCAAGAACCCCATTGATATGACCCCCGACGCACCACTTCCCAATGGGCCATTCTACCATCACTCTCTGTTAGAGAATGAGGAGATCAAGCGACAGATCCAAGAATTTCTCCACAAGGGGCACATCTGTCCCATCTCATCACCTTGTGGGAGCCCAATTGTGCTGGTATAGAAGAAAGATAGAACCTGGTGACTCTGCATTGATTACCGGGCTCTGAATAAAATCAAAGTCATAAATCGGTACTTGATTCCTCGAATCGACGACCTCCTTGATCAACTCACGGGGGGAAAATACTTCAGTAAGATTGATTTGAAGTCTGGCTACCACTAGGTCCCGAAAGAACAAACATATGTATGGAAAACTGCCTTCAAGTCAAAGGAAGGCCTTTTTGAATGGTTGGTCATGCCCTTTGGTTTGAAAAATGCTCCAACCAATTTCATGAGGATGATGGACGATATCCTGTGACCATTCACCAATACTTTTGTAGTGGTGTATTTGGATGACATTTTCATTTACAACAAGACTTGGGCCGAACATTTGAAACATATTCAACAGGTTCTACACACCCTGTGACAACACAAGATATATGCCAACTTGGAAAAATGATCCTTCGACATGGAAAGGGTCCATTGCCTGGGATACATCATTGATAAGCATGGCGTACATGTGGATCCATCCAAGTTCCAAGTCATCCATGACTGGCCAGCCCCAACCACACTCACTGAGCTTCAGAGCTTATTGGGATTTCCAATTTCTACTGTAGGTTCATGTTGGGATTCTCCCATATTGCATGGGCCCTTAGCCAAATAACCAGGGGTGGTGGTAAGGTGCAATTCACGTGGGGCCAGTCCCAACAACAAGTGTTCAACGATTTGAAGTAGCATTTGTGCTTAGCCCCAGTACTTTCACCACCAGACCTGCAACATCCCATTGAGATTGAGATAGATGCTTCAGAATATGCAGTGGGCTCCATTCTCACTCAACACGACCACCCTGTGGCCTATCATAGTGAGACACTATCAGATGTTGTCTGTAAGTACCCTAATTATGACAAAGAAATGTACTCCATTATGAAAGCCTGTCACCAGTGGAGACATTACATTCTTGGGAAGGAGACAATCATCCACACTGATCATAAGCCACTACAGTTCATGCAGACACAAGGAAAATTGTAGAATGATCGCCATCAAAAGTGGTCCACATACTTACAACAATGCCACCTCAACATCAAGTATAAAAAAGGAAGCACCAATCGCATTGCTAATTGCCTTAGCAGACTGCCAGTCACGACAATCACCATGGTGCTAGACTCCTACGGCCATGAGACCTCTGGATGGCCCCAAGTCTATGATACAGACCTGAACTTCGCCACCATCTACCAAATGTTTGGTGCAAACACAGTTGTCGATAATTTCCATCTTTAGGATGGGTTGTTGTGTCGTCTGGGCCATATCTGTGTTCCATCAAGTGAGCGAGTGAAGCTGTTCTGGGAAGCCCACTATAGTCAGGTGGCAGGACACTTTGATGTCAAAAAGATAATGGATATGCTATAGAAACAGTTCTATTGGCCGAAACTTCGGCAGGAAGTCAACAAGTATATCATGTCCTACATTGCCTGTGCTATTGCCAAACCGACCACTAAGAAACAAGGCCTGTACACCCCTCTTCCTTCTCCCGACAGGTCATGGGAATCCATCTCAATGGACTACATTTTGGGCCTCCCATCCACCAAGCAGGGAAATGACTGTGTTTTTGTGGTTGTTGATCTCTTTTCTAAGATGGCGATTCTGGTTGCCTGCAAGAAAAACATCACAGTAGATGCCACTGCCAAGATCTTCTTTGAACGAGTCTGGGTACATTTTGGAATACCACAAACCATTGTCTCAGATCAGGATAGTCAATTTCTCAACACTTTTTGGTCGAGCCTCTAGTCACTGTTGGACACAAATCTCACCAAATCCACGACCTTCCATCCCCAGACAGATGGCCAAACTGAGGTCGTCAATCAAATGATTGTGCATATCCTTCACATGTATAATTCAAATCACCCTCACACATGGGATGAGAGCCTTCCCTATTTCCAACATAGCTACAACCGAGCCTTGCATAGCTCAACCAACCACAACCCCTTTCAGGTGGGGTTGAGATTCCAACCATTGGGTCCCATAGATGTTACACTTCCCCTTGTGGTCACCTCAACCGACCTATATCCTACTCCAATTGAAGCTGACAAAGCCACCTGGTTCATTGAGTAGATCCAACACATCCCCCAACAGGTTCAGGATATCCTACAGAAGTCTAATGACAAGTACAAGTAGTTCCATGATCAACATCAGGTGCCACATAAGTTTCAGGTGGGTGACAAAGTTTGGTTTCACTTGTAGAAAGAATGCCTCAAAGGACCCCATCGAAAGGTTCGCCCACTCTGTTATGGGCCAGAAACCATCACCAAGACCATGGGGGATAATTCTTTTGAGCTCAACATTCCTCCTTTCCTTGGCCTGCACCTAGTGTTCAACGTGGATCTACTTCGCCCTTATTTCCCACCATTATTGGACACCTCAGACGTAGCAGAGCAGCTGAAACCAACAGAGCTCAACCTTGACTTCATACAACATGAATCTAGTGATCATATTGTGGACACACATATCAAGGGCACTCGAAAGAAAATGATCTAGCTTTATCGAGTCATCAAAGCAGGGCAACTCTTGCACCAAGGCAAGTGGCTCACCCGGGGCCAAATTCAACATAAATTTACTCATCTGATGGGGGAACTCAACACAATGGAGACAATTTATTCCTAAGGAGGGAGGATTGATCCTGGTGGATATTAGTGGCCACCCACCTCTTCCAACTAGCTCAAAATAGTTTTATGACAATTTTGGCAATTTACTATTTTTAGCAGTTTTAACTTCGGGGGCCATTTATATATATTTTCAATGATAGCCAAATTCATTATTGAGCCCCCAAAATGAATCTCCTTGATGATACCTTTCCAACGGGCTATCATACGCCTAAAATAGAGATCGTATGCAAAAGTTACAACCCCGGGAAGTTGATGTACGAACTTACCCAAATGGGGCCCACATGACTTTTGGCGCTTCATCTCCTAGGGTTAGGTTTTTGGATGTCTATGGTTTTTGGCATTCCTGTTTATTGTAAAAATCCCTTGAAATCCTCATTGTAATGATCTTCTTGCGAATGAGCGCAGCCGTCACATCTCTTCTTAGAGATAAGACGCCACCATTCCAACAAGCATAAATTCCACTGCATTTTACAGTTTCAGCTTATTTCCTTATTGAATATAAAATCATATTTACTGTATCTTTGTTATTCTGTGTTAAGAACCTATTAATAATCTGTAGTCATTTCGTTCTACTCATAAAATCTGGAGCAACTATAGTACAAAGATCGCTTATATTTATGTAAGAACTCCCAACTCAAACAAAAGGTACTATTGGAATTGCACACCTCTCCAGTAGGAGGGACTCGGGATTTTTGAAAACCTACCATAGGGTCAAGAAGGAATTTTTTTGGGATGGCCTTAAAAATGATGTTCAAAGGTTTGTGGAAAAATGTATGGTTTGCCAACAAAATAAGGTGGAAATAATTAAGACCCCAGGTCTTTTACAACCATTAGCCATCCCAAGTCAACGTTGGGAGGAGGTTTCCATGGATTTCATCACAGGGTTACCAAAGTCTGAAGGAAAGACTGTCATCATGGAGATTATTGATAGACTAACCAAGTATGCACACTTTTTTGCACTCTCTCATCCCTTCAAAGCCAGTACGGTTGCCACCGCATTCATGGAGACAGTTCAAAAGCTACATGGCAGCCCAAAGATTATTGTAAGTGACAGAGATCCCATCTTCACTGGACATTTTTGGACATAATTATTTTATTGTTTGGGTACTCAATTGGCTCATAGATCATGCTATCATCCTCAATCTGATGGACAAACCAAGATAGTGAACAAATGTCTGGAATGTTACCTTCGTTTCTTTGTCTCTGATAAAAAAACATAATGGTTCAAATGGTTACCGTTGGCAGAATGGTGGTATAACACTTCCTTTCATACTGCAACAAAAATGACACCATTTATGACACTCTATGGATACCACCCTCCTTCCATCACTTCTTGTCTAAAAGAAAAATCTAAGGTTCAAGCAGTGGAAGATCACATCGAGCATCAACAACAAATTCTCCAAATATTAAAGGACAACCTAACCATGGCACACAATCTCATGAAACAACAAGCAGATCAACATCATAGTGAAAGAAGTTTTGAAGTAGGAGATTGGGTGTTTTTAAGACTACAACCATACAAACATATGTCCCTCAAGCAAGCCAAGAAGTATAATAAATTATCACCAAAGTACTATGGCCGTTATAAGGTGTTGCAAAAGATTGGTACTATGGCATACAAATTGGAGTTGCCTGCATCTTCACGAGTACACCTAGTTTTCCATGTTTCATGCTTAAATAAGGTTATAGGTGATACGATCTCAGTTCAAACTATATTTCTAGAACTTTACGAGGAAGGAAAAATCATATTGGAGTCTGAAGCCATCACTGACACAAGAATTCGCCAGTTGAGGAATAGATCCATTTCAGAGTATCTCATTAAATGGAGGAAACTACCGGCTTAAGATTCCACTTGGGAAGATGAGTCTTTTATACATAAGAATCCATAGTTACTCAAGCATTGCAAACAACACTTGTCTCAAGGGGAGGGGCATGTTAAGACCTAAATAATGGCTCATTACCCCTTAATTGGGGCATATTACATTAGTAATGTTATTTTATTTATGTCGGATTTAGTCCATTAGTTGTAATTATACCTCCTAGTCTCCTATATGTACCAAGGAGGCATTTTCATTTGGAATCATCTTGTAATTGTAAATTTATGTGGGAATAAGGAGGTTTCCCCCTCGAAGAGGCTTATTATCTGAATTTCTCTCTTTTTAAAGGTGTTGAGTACTTATTCTGAGGTTTTTCTATGCTATATTGATATTTGGTTCTTAACAAGATCTCACTAGTAGGTGCCAATCAAGACAATGAGTTGAATAGTTATAGTAAGAAATGTGTTTTTATTTTCTTTAGAGAAAATCACTTTGATGACGAGTCAATGAGAGTGAAGGCATCCCTAGAGGGGTGTACTAAAGAGTAGAGACATTAGTTGGAGGATTTTCTACAATAATATAGAGGAGTGTTCAAGGAGCCTAAACAGATACCACCCAAGGGGGATGTAGAGCATAGAATATAGTTATTTCCTGAATCCCCATTTCCAAATATTGGGTTGTATATATAGTTTGTTCTAGAAGTGAATGAAGTGAAGAAGTAGTTTTTGGAACAGGGTGTGATTTGACCAAGTACCTCACCTTGTGGGTCACCCATAATAATTATTCCCAAGAAGGATAGGACTTGGATAATGTGTATCGATTATAGAGCATTGAACAAGATTATATTAAAGAATCAAGACCCTCTTCCAAGGATCGATGATTTGTTGAACCAACTATAACATGCCAATTAATTCACTAAGATGGATTTGAAATCAAGATATCACCAGGCACGCTTCAAATAATAATATACCTGGAAGACTGCCTTCAAGACAAGGAAATGTTTGTATGAGTGGTTGTTTATGCCATTCAATTTATGCAACACACTGACTACATTTACGAGACTAATGAATTATTTTTTACGCCCTTATCTAGATTTATTGTCTATTTGGATGATATATTGGTTTATAGCGCCAGTTGCGAGGAACACATCTCACATATTATGTAGGTTTTAGAGACTCTGAAAAAGAAACAACTACTAAATAATCTCAAGAAATGTGATTTTTCTCAAAATCTTTTAGTGTATTTGGGGTATGTGATCAGTGGAGGGGAGCTCAAGATAGATCCTACAAAGATGGAGGCCATAATGAAATGGTTAGTTCCTACAAATGTCACTAAAGTTAGGAGTTTTTTTGGGGAAACAAAATACTTGCGGAAGTTGATAGCTTCATTTCCAGTGATAACTGCACCACTCCATGCCAACCAGTGGGGTAAGAATAAACAGAAGGCCTTTGATTAGTTCAAAATAAAGATCATTCAAGCACCAATGATCACACTACCAAACTTGTAGAATCCCTTTGAAGTGGAGACATATGCAAGTGGGTATTCCATGGGAGCCATTTTGAGGCAAGGAGGAAGGTCAATATGCTATCATTATGAAATATTTCATGAGGTAGTTCTTAACTACCCTACCTATGACAAGGAAATCTATGCCTTGGTTCAAGCTGTCAAGAAGTGTAAGAACTATTTGATGGGAAAGGATACCATCGTCCACAAAAATCACCAACCACTATAGTATTTTCAGGCCTAGAGTAAGCTACAACAAACAATGAATTACAAGTGGATGGGATTTTTACAATAATTTCATCTAGTCATCAAGTATAAAAAGGGAAGCATAAACAAGTTGGAATACATTCTTTCACGGCCACCCACATCCAATATTACAACTTTGGGAACTCTTATGCATATGGAGCCTTTTAACCATGATGCATACAAAGAGGAACACACAAAATATGAGGACTTCAAGGAGGTGTTTCAATAGCTATAGGTCCAAATTCATATAGAATAAGGTGATGAAAGTGTTGACTATCATTTCTAGAATGGTTTACTCTACAAGCTCAACAATATTTGTGTCCCTAAAGGTGAATGAATGCAACTTATCAGAGAGAAACACACCTCCAAGGTTGTAGGATATTTTGGTGTTAGAAAGACAATTGCCAATTTACAAAGGTATGTGTACTGGCCCAAAATGAAAGAATATGTAGCATGGTATATTAGAGGATGTATACTTTGTTGTACCAGTAAGCCCAGTAACAGGAAGAAAGGTCTATACTATCCCTTACCTGTACCCACTCGAACTTGGGAAAGCATTTCCATGGATTGTTTGGGAGGCTTACCAACCACAAAGAAGGGTAATGACTATTTATTTGTGGTAGTTGACAGGTTCAAAAAAATGTGCATTCTCATGCCCTGTAAAATGGCCATCAAGGGACAGAAAGCAACAAATTTGTTCTTTGAACAAGTCTGGGTGCACTTTGGGATACCAAGGAGCATCATCTCGAATAGGGATACTAGATTTATCAGTGCATTTTGGACTACATTGTGGGAGAAGATGGACACTAAGTTGAAGAGGTATACAACATTCCATCCATAGACAGATGGGAAGATGGAAGTAGTCAACATGAATTTTTTGGATCTTTTGAGTGGTTACAATAATAAACATCCGAAGAGTTGGGATGAAAATATAATCTATATACAACACTGTTATAACAGAGTAGTCCACATTTCTATTGGTAAGTCACCTTTTGAAAATTTCTTTGGGTATTTTCCACCTTCACCCTTAGATGTTGTCTATGGAAAGCAAGGAGGACTGAAGTAGGACCTCACAAGAGATGCATTAAAATAATTAAATTTGTTGAGAAGATTAGGTAGATCCATTTGCAAGTACAATAGACATTGAATAAGTCACAGGAAAAGTACAATAGAAAAGAGAGAACATTTAGAGTGGGCAATAGAGTATAGTTACATGTGAATAAGGTAGGACTACAAGGTCCTTGTAAGAAGATAAAGGATCTGTGGTATGGTCCTTTTGAGGTATTGGAAAAGGTGGGAGATAATTCCTACAGACTCATTCGACCTCCATACATATGTATTTACTCAGTAGTGAATGTGGAGAATCTCAAACTCTATGAGCCTTCCTTGTTGGATCACGAGAAGGAGAAGGTCCTACTTTCCATAGAGGACTTAGCACTAGATTCTTAGGTAGAGTTAACAAAGGACACAATTTTGCAGAAGCGGTCTAGAACTACAAGACATGAGAAGCATGACCTTTGGAAGATTTGTTTGAAAGGACAACTTCCAGGAAAATAAAAGTGGTACTCCATGGAGAAGGTAGATAAAAAATTTCCTCACCTCATTCAGTAAATATTTTGGGGAACAAAAGACTCCCTAAATGGGGAGGTATGATTTGGATTGGATCATTATATTATTTTTCATCTATCACGATGCTTTCAAAGTGGGAAAAAATGAGGAATTAGTTTGCAGGGTAATTTTAGTGATAGGTCCCATTTTGAAAAATTGGGGTCCATAACCTTCTGTAGCCATTTTGAGGCATTAAATGATTTGTTTTTGGCACTCTAGTGTCTAGAACCCATGCACACTCCCTTGATGGTGTTCTACACTCTAATACCTTTCCAATGGGCATACCATGTGTGAATCAGAGTTTGAATGAAAAATTTATGCCTCCTACAGCTTGAATATCATGTTGACTACCATGGTACGAGAGGATGCCATGTCAACCCCCATTACTCATGCATATGGGGCTATCCACATGAGGAATTTAAAAAATATTCTAGAAGGTTCAAAACCCTATCAAAATTGAGGGTTGAGTAAGTAAAAAACCTACCTCTATATGGCTATTGGGCTATGTTAAATATCGGGCCACTAGGAGGAGAAGGGGTTCCATAATATGTTATTCTATTTTGTTCCATATCAGAGAAAAACAAATGGGAGTGGTAAATTAGAGAGCATAATAGAGGGGGTTAATTTTCTGTAGCAGTATAACAGACCACATGTCTCAAGTAAGTTCATAGAGTGCCTTATCCTTTGTACTTGCATTATTTCCATACTAGATAAAAGAGAGTAAAGAAGCCTCACCTTCTAGGTGGGATTTCTAGTCTCGTAAGGGTTTGCCACAAAAAATATTTGTGTCATTTTGTGGATGGCGTGTGATTGTATTTTACTGTTCTCTATTTTCTGCATTTGATCTATTTTCATGCATAAGAAGAAAATTGGTAACTAAATATTATGGAAATATAAAGGAATTTAACCTTCATAGGTAGATTTCAATTTTATTTATCAGATTTGTTGTCACAAAATGTTCGAGTGGAATATCCATAGAGTTTTACAGATCAAAATTTGTATTGATGTGTTTCTTATACATTGATTAATAGATCATTGGTTTTCCCTTCCAAATTTTTGTATTAAAATTGCAAATGTTCAGATCTGATTTGTTTCCTTATAGATCATAGTAGACACAAGCTAAATATAGGATTATAACACTAGGAAGAGAATTAGAATGGTATTTCTTTGTCTCCTGTGTGCAGGGAGAAAGTTGTATGAGTTGGATCTAGAACTTTAGGACTTCAATATCCATGACATACAAGGACAACCTTGAAGAACAAGGTATCCTACTCTACCACTACCTAACATAGTTATGAATATGCTTGATTGTGTCTAGGAAGACCATATGAGTCTAAAATTGTTGTCTTCCTAGGATAAGTTATGGATAAATCTTACCAATGGGATACAAACATCTCCCTAGGATCTGCCTACTGATCCTAGAAATACAACAGGTTTAGACTCCTATGGATTTCCTAGTAACAAGCAAATAGATTTGTAAGTATGCTAGGTAGTGGTACAATAGCATACCTTGTTCATGAAGGCTGTCCTTGTATGTCCTGGTTTCTATAGTCTTGAAGTTCCAACTCCAACTCCTATATCCCACTCCATACACAAAAGAGATAAAATAATACCATTCTACTTCTCTTTCTAGTGTTGGAATCCTAGATCTAGCTTGTGTCTACTCTGATCTATAAAGAAACAAATCAGATCTGAAAATTTTCAATTGCAATACAAACATTTGGAAAATAGAAAAAATGATTTATTAATCAATGTATAAGAAAAACATAGATAGAAATTTACCTTAATATGTTGATGCATTCCTCCTTTCCCCTTGCTCCTTTCTCCTCCTCAGCTATCACCCAATCTAGAAAACTTGATTGCAACTGGTCTGGAGTGGAAGAGCTCCTATGAATTTCGACAACATATTTCTGTGAATGATTCTTATTTCTTATTCTCAATATTGGCCTTCCTTATATATATTCTTTGAAGGGATTGGGAGAGCTTCTATATCTTCTAGAAACCAATGGGGACTTGATTTTTGTGAGTTCCAATACTCATGCCATGAAGACCCAACTCATAAATCACTTACCTCCTCGAAAATATTCAAATATAGAAGTTTACATGGGAAATCACACTTTGTACATTATCAACTAGTGATAGGTTGCAGATTGTTAGTGGTGTAACTAGAGACTGGTCGCTATTTGATGGAAAAATGAACAACAAACTCCATCAAAAGGTCACTGAATCATGAACATAAGAGTGTGTCTTAGATTTCATCTCCTGTATGTCCTTCTTGACACTATACAGTGGAAATTAACACTATAATAGATGCCCCCTAATGTGTGAGGTCAGTAAAGGAACAAATGGCCAAAACAAATTGCTATGCTGGTCATCAGAGTGATGTAGCACGGGCAGAGAGGAAAGAGATCAAGAAGCCAAGGAGTACCTATAACAAAACACCAAGCATATAGACATATATAGATCATCCCCAAGGTAGACATACCCAAACTTGGAAGAGAATCAAAGAATATCCACTAAAGCAATACGCCGTGGATCCATGAAATCAAATGTAATACCATGAACATTAAAAATAATACACGATGGATCCACACCATCAATGAGACCATATCCATGAGAAAATACAATGTGGATCTATGTCACAACATATAAATCAATAAGACAACAAGAGATGAGGAGAGTTCCCTCGAAGTATTCAAATTTCTCATATAGAAGTGATATAATCCATCACAACTTGAGAGGGGTCATGTGAAGGAATGATGTAGCCCCAAAGCCAAGGTCTTTGACCCAAATTTCGATGGTACGATTCTACAACATGATAATGTTATAGAAATTTTTTCCACACTTTATGAATCATGCTTTGGTTTCCTTCCCTTTCCCTTTGTAGACTCATTTCCCCTATTTTTCTCAATCCAAAGTAAAAAATTCAAAATTTTGTGCATATACGCATGCTACAACTAGACAACTTGCATATACATAGGTTGCTCCATTACAACCCACATACATTGGGTTTTGTGCTCAAAATTAAAAAATATTTCGGGTTTTTCATGCCAATTCACATGATCCATACCTTTTGGCCTTTCATATGGTAGAAATGATATGATTCAATGCTTCAATTCCCTTTGAAGGCTATAAATTGATCCATTTACAAGCCTTGAGAAGGAGAGAAAAATTTGAGAGAAAATATACTATGGAGAAATTTCACCTCATGTTGACTCTACATCCCTTTGTTCTTTAATTCTGAACTTCTCTTGTATTCAACCCCCAAGGTATTCCTATTTTGTGAAGGAGGAACCCAATTACTCTTATAACTTATGAGCTTTCCTTGTAGAGGATCGAAGTGGTGAAGGCCTAGGTGAAGTAAATTAGTTTCTTGGTTCTGTCAAGTGACGTTAGATGAAGTTGTCACTTATGTACTTTTGTTGATTATATTAATAGAAATACTCTTTTCTCGTCCAATTATATGTTACAAATATTTGTGTTATTTTGCATGGGTAAATTTGTTATATATGTTAATAGACTATGCTAGTTTATATGCTAACACTTTATATATTTTCATATGATTGTGTATCTTGAATTTTGAGGACAAGTTGAAGGTATTAAGCATTGAATTGTTAGCTCAACAATAGTCTTCAACGAACGTCCAGAAGAGCTACACTCTTATCCTTTCTTTTGTTGTCATTTCCATTTATCTAGCATACTTGAGATTAGAGTTGATTTCTAGGTGTCATTCTGTTTGTTGTGGTCTTACCCTAAGCCATTGAGATTTTTTCCTCGTAACATAATTGGTGACTCCACTGAGAAATTTCTCCATTTTTCAGGTTAGTTGGTTATTTTTCTCTTTGTTTTCCTGAGTTTCTATGTTGCATGTTTCTTAACATCCTCTACATTGCTTCACATCTGAGTTTCTTGGCCTAGTCCTTACCCATGTAAGTTTTAAATCTATGAAGTGAAGAAATGCATATAGATTCCTAAGAAAAACATAATTTAATTAATGGCTCATACACAGATTACGCAGAGATTTTATACCGGAAACCCTCAACCGGAAAAACCTTTTTTATATTCATTATATCGAATTTCACCATTCACTATACAATATATACAATATTTTTAGGTATTCCATAGATACCAAAACCCTAATCCCTAAAACGGGGATTATTTTTAGTAAACCACTAAAAATAGCAAAATCCGCTAAAAATAAAAAAAACCGCCCCCCAAAAAAGTTTGGGGCGCTGCCCCAAACGCTGCGCGTAACCGGGGGGGTCATACCTGCCCCCCTTGGGACCCCCCTAGGAAAGCGCCTGACACACACGACACAAACAGAGCACTAGTATGAGGGATCGTCAGACGTAGTTTTCATATCTGACGCACCCACACACACACATGCAAAGAATATAACACATACCCAACATTCTCCCACTTGTTGTTTTCTTTTCATCCAGGGGTCCAGGGGATTATATAGTCAAAAATATAGGGCAGAAATGCCCATTGTTACTCTACACTAGGAGAACTTTTCTTTTCTCACAGACTTTGTCAATGAATCTGCAACATTCTTCAAAGTGTCAACCTTTTCCAACAACACCTTCTTTTCCTCAACCATGTCTCTCACAAAGTGATACTGTACATCAATATGCTTTGTCTTCGAATGGTAAGCTGGGTTCTTTACTAG
>JASDQU010509586.1:52270-63927 GCA_032191745.1 Picea mariana
AGATCTTACCCAACAAAGGGAATTGTAATCACGCGACGCTGGAGATGCAAAAATACCATAATAAAAGATCCAAGAGCCAAATATTTGTGGACTTAGCACAGGAGGGGGTGAAGCATGGTAATATCTGTGCAATGTGATGAATGCATGTATATATTTATTTTCTTTCAACAGTTAATTGTTATTCTTAATGAATGATTTAATACACTGTTATGGAATATGATTGTGTTGTTCAGGAAATAGCTGTGAAGGATAGATGCAACCCTGTGAGTACTAGTAGATTGCAATCATGATTCATAGTAGATGGATCATGTTAAAATCCCTTATCTCATACTCAATCCTAGGCTGTAAATGCTTGAGTCTTACAACTACCCATTTAAATCTATCTCAGGTGAGACTACGCAGTGCACTTTGTGGACTGTGTTGCCTTCTGGTTTATCAGGAAGGCCGATAGTTTTAGAGGCTTTGTTGGAAACCCAAAAAACATGAACCCTGGGCACAGTAAAATAAAGCAGCTAAACCAACAAATGGTTCTGTTGCCGTGTTATAAGGAACAAGAGAGGACTTGGTAGATGAGATAGATTGAACGAGAAAAGAACGAGTGAAACAAGAAAACGAATGAGCCATTAGAAGGGAATGTTGAGACCATGGAACCCCACAAAATAAAAATCAAAGGTTGGTTGAGAACCAAAGAGATAGAGTTTGGCCAGAAAGACAATAAAAACCCTAGAATCACACCTCACAAATATCTAGAGAAATACGTGTTTACTGATTTACACAAAGTCTTTTTCTGTGATTTTCCGCATCTACTATAGGAGTGGATAATAAGGTTGAAGGATAACCACGTGAAGAACTGGATTCGACAACTATATTGGATTCAGGTATAGATTGATCAGTTACAATAGGTGAACAACAAATTCACCCACGTAGTAGACTTTTGGTTTAACAGTATTGTGGCAGGTTTCATCATCGAATTTGTAGTTGACATAGCAAAGTCATACAATGCAGCAGAGCAATAACTTCTACGTGGACCTCAAGGAAGGTACATTCAATCCCTGTATACTTCTATTAAGATAATATTATATAGCAAAGGTGTAATGACAATGGAATGAGATAGCTAAACTTCCCTGCATGCATGGGGGAAGGGGGGAAACACTGACAAAGAGAGGATAAATGGAAGGAGGTGAGGATAAAGGAAAGAAGGAGGAGGAACCCTTGGACCAAATCATGATGGATGACGACCATCTCAAGTAGATCTTGGTGTCATTAGGAACGACGCGTAGCGGAGTACCTTACGAATATAGTTTGAATACCAAGAAGAGAGTCGTAGCTGCGAGGGAAGGCTTGGCGAGCGATGAGGAAGAGGTAGAGGATCTCTAGGCTATGGAGAATATTGAAGAAATCTTGTGTGAAATGTATGAGAGGCCCAAGAACGAGAGAAGAAGGCATCCATCCTATCCATATTAATGTCAGTGTGGAACCCATAAACCCATGTGCGACTAATACACCAAAGAGAAAATGACTATTTAGACAACTGAAGTTCAGAGGAAGTCCGATAGCAAGAAGTACATCTACACTAGGAGCAATAACTGGAGCAACCAGTTCAGAAAGCACTAGTCAAGTATCTACACCATGTAGAGGAGGAAGTAGTTCAATATTCATAATGGCAGGACATGATCCCACTATCAGATTACCAGAATTTCAAGGAGAACCAACAGAATACCCTGAGAAGAATTTGTTCATTTGTGCAAAGATCTGGGAGGCAAAACAGATCACTGATGAAGATATCAAACTCACGCAGCTAGCGATTACGCTAAGAGACCGTGCACTAGACTAGTACATGAGTCTAGACACAAATAGTGCCCCTGGGACGATGAGGACACTGGCAGACATTAAGAAGCTATTGATTAATGAGTTCCATAAGTTGAGCTAAGAGGATCAGTACATGAATCAGATGATCGAGATAAGACAGAAACTAAGAGAATTTGTATGGGAGATTGACTAGAGATTCAAGCGACTAAAGGGAAAACTAAAATACCTTATGACCGAGATGCAACATCGACACCTGTTTGTCAACTCACTAATCCCACACTTAAAATATCCCTTACGACAAAAAAAATTTCAACGCAGACAAAGGCTATGTAGGCAGCCTTGAAACTAGAAGAGAGCAAGTACCAATAGACGAACCTCGTTATTGAGGAATTGAAGGAGGATTTGAATAATTTAACATTTCAGATGAACCAGAATAAGAACAAGGACAAACAAGAAGTCGTTTGGTGCACCACATGCAAGACAAAAGGACACCACAAGAACGAATTCCCAACATTTGCGCAATATATGGAAAAGGTATGCCAAATCCACTACCACAGGGAGGATTATGGTGTGAAATATGAAAGAAACCAGGTCATGACCCTTATCACTGCACGATGATGTAGAAATCCCAGATAGTTCCAAAGAATTCATGTTGCTCCTTTTGTAAGTCAGTATACCATGACGACAAATATTGTAAAACTATGGAGCTGATGTGGGAAAGAACATTAGATGCATACAAGGTACATGCCGAAATGATGACTGGGCAAGCAGCGCCATAGTTCAATCAAACCCCAGGTCCATACAATACTTCACAACAATAGTTACTACTGCGCATCAACCATACAATAAAATTCAGCTGCAGTATAACCCGACACATCCCCAATACAATACCGCGCAATATAATCAGGCAACACAGTATAACGCGTCGAGAGGTGACCGATCAGGCTACCGAGGAGGAGGACGAGCTAGATGAGGTTTCGGACGCGGTAGATGACCAATCACATGTCACAATTTTCAGAAACCGAGACATTATGCACAGGAATGTCCCCTTCCACCAATAACTTGTATGTATTGTCTCGCTTCAGACCATGATACAGAGGAATGTCTGACACTACTAGTATATATTCAAGAAAAGAGGAACTAGAACAACCAAAATGTCCAGTGGATTTCAACTGAAGCTAGGGATGATGGAAGAAACATCAATATAGTCACTCGTGGAGGAACGAAAAATAGGAAGTGATGCAATTCGACAGGAACCAACACAAAACCAATGGGTAAGGAAGAACATTGAACCAAGAAAGTAGTTCGACGCACCAAAAGAAGAGTAGACTTTTAAGGAAGCCATACAAGAATTTCAGAAGGAGTACACAATGTCGACTTCAACTACGCAACCATTCAAGGAATTCCCAAAATATGAGATGCCACCATCATTGGATTATACCAACAGAATGTAGACCAAGGGACAAGTAAGTATAATCAAAGAATTTTTGCAATCATACGTGAAAGTATTAATTGATCCTTCATCTGTGAAAATATTACAAAACATACTAGAGAAATGTAGCAGCGAGACGAAAGAAAAACTAGAACAAAAAATTGTCAATCACCTACACACTAGAAGAAGAACAAGTAGGGAATTTAGACTAAATGATAACATTGGAGATTTCAATATGGGAGACATTATACTAGACCTAGGATCTGAAGTGAATGTGCTACCCAAGAAGACCTGGAAATGTATGGGAGAGCCAACACTAGGATACTTAAATGTCCACTTAAAACTAGAAAACCAACATAGAGTCCTACCAATAGGTAGACTGAAAGGAGTGACAGTAGATCTTGATGGAGTGTGCTCTAAAGTAGACTTTGAAGTCATTGAAATAGTGGACGACACAACAACTTACCCAAAACTTCTTGTTCTGGATTGGGCATTTGACAACAAGACCATAATCAATTTGAAAACTAGGAAAATGACATTTGAATCTGGAAAATACAAGGTCATAGCACCACTAGATCCATCAGAAGGGGAGAGGTTCATAGAACCCACTTTCCTGGACTTAGAGGAGATCAACCAGTTGTATAGAAAAATTGAGTGCAATGAGGATTACGTAAACCCAACTGCAGATGGGGTACTCAGTTGGTGGAGCATTACTTCATGTGCAACAGACTCAAACACCGGGTTAGAAAACTGGCAGTAGAGACTACACGAAGTATCCACGCGAAGATGTGCAAGAATAGACCGCACAGTAATATGGGTAGGCATAGAAATCAGAGAACCACCCAGTTTCCATGGACTAAATGATTTGGAAACATTCTTGACACAATATGAAGACAGAGTATTAGAAAAACAATGACTGTTAGCACTTGACTTAGCACTCAAGTCCACACCCGCAAGATGGTGGGGCACACATAAAGAGACCATTACAGACCGATATCAATGTAAGCGACTACTGTGCATAAGGTTTGGTACAGAACAGTAATACAACAAACAACAACAATACCAAGGACAAGAGGCACCAACGGAACACTTGGCGAAGTGAAAAACACTGTGGAAAATGACACCACCATAGGAATGTACTCATCACTTCATACATACTTTAGAGGGCATACCAGTGAACTGGTACACAGACCAGGAATTACGCAAAGGAACTACAACATGGAGGACATTGAAATAGAAATTCACAATCACTTTCTCATTCGAGCATGAGAACCCCAACATAGACACAACTCTCAAACGAATCAGAGAAGTAATATTCATCAAAGAACCAGAAATAGAATTTATCACAGAAGAGAAACAACAAAATAAATAGATAGTCAAGGAACTACTTTCATGTTATCATGTATAGGAGGAAGCACTAGATGAAGATGACCCACGTGACATTCCGATCGAAGAAGTAAAAGGCAAAAGAGATGTGGAAGGACCACCCATAGAATCAAAATTCATTGCCATGCCAATAAAGGTAAAGAAATTTAACATTGGGACAACTGAGAAGCCCAAAATGGCCAGCATTGGAGACTACTAGGATGAGTAAACAGTAGAAAGCATCATAGAATTGTTGCGCGAATATAATGACTTTTTTCCCACAACATTTACAGAGATGAAGGGTATAGCAAGAGAACTGGGAGAGATGAAGATACCACTTAGACCTGAAGCGAGACCCATTAGACAACGACCCTATAGAATAAACCCCATATATAAATAGAAAGTTAAATATGATATCGATCGGATGCTTGAAGTCAACATCGTTGACCCAATTGAGGAATCACAATGGATTAGCCCGATGGTAGTACAGGACAAGAAACAAGGAAGAGGGATTAGGATATGCATCGACTTGAGGAAGTTGAATGATGCATGCCTAAACGACCCATTCCCTACACCGTTCAAGGATGAAGTGTTAGAGAATGTGGGGGGACATGAAGCTTACTCATTCACTGATTGATTCTCAAGCTACCATCATATTAAGATAGCACAGGAGGATAGACACAAGACCATGTTTGCAATGGAATGGGGATCTTATCAGTACATAGACATGCCCTTTGGACTAAAGAATGCACCCGCAATATTCTCCAGAGTGGGCATCGCATCATTTAAATAATTCATCCATCAGTTCCCTGAAGTATACCTGGATGACTGGACAGTTTATAGTCTGCTGAAAAACCATGTGGAAGTTCTATGACTAATGTTAGAGAGATGTAGACAGTTCCAGTTATCACTGAACATCAAGAAATGCATATTTGGAACACCGTTTGGGATACTATTGGGCCATATAGTATGCAAACAAGGCTTGTTAGTGGATCCGGCCAATATCGTCGTCATTGTTAACTTACCAGCACCAAAAATAGTCTAACAGCTAAGAGAAACCTTAGGGCACACATGATACTATAGGAAGTTCATCAAAGGGTATGCACAGATCACAGTCCCAATGGAAAAACTGTTAAGGAAGGATACATAGTATCAATGGAACGATGAGTGTCAACACGGTCTGGATACCCTGAAGGAAAGGATGGTTACCACATCGATATTAGTATTTCTCGATCGGGAAAAGACATTCCATGTGCATGTAGATGCATCAGCGTTAGCACTGGGAGATATATTAGCGTAGTTAGGAGTAGGAGACTTGGATCATCCAATAGCATTTGCAAGCAGAAAGTTATCAGACTTGGAACATAATTATAACATGACAGAAAGAGAAGGCCTRGCTATGGTCTATGCACTACAGAAGTTCAGACATTACCTATTGGGAAAACACTTTAAGATGTTTATAGATCACTCAGCCCTGAAATACCTAGTCAATAAGTCAGTGTTGGGGGGGAGAATCTGTCAATGGTTACTACTATTTCAAGAATTTGATTTTGAAGTAATAGTTAAACCAGGGAAACTAAATGTAGGACCTGACCACCTGTCTAGGGTCACAAATGGAGAAAAACCTATGGATTTAGAAGACACCTTTCTAGATGCACAGTTATTCTTAGTATAGATTGTTTATGACTACTTCGCAGAGATCATCTAGTACTTAAGCACAAGTATCACGCCGCAAGAATATACCACCATACAAAAGAAGAACCTAGTAGTCCATGCAACCGACTATCAATTGATCGCATGACACCTATACAAGATGGGTGCAAACAACATCTTGCGAAGGTACTTATTAGAGCACAAATGAACAAGAATTTTAGTAGAAGACCATAAGGGAATCGCAAGAGGGCATCATGTAGAAAAATCTAGTACACAAAAGGTACTACGCGTAGGACTATGGTGGCCAACGATTCACAAGGACTCGAAAGAGTACTGTCAGAGATGCTATGCTTGTCAAAGGGTAGGCAAACCCAATAGAAGGGAAGAGATGCCACTACAACCACAAGTAACATTACAGGCATTTGATAAATGGGAAATCGACTTTGTGGGACCAATTAACCCACCAGCCAAAAGAACAGGGGAAAGATACATTATCACCGTGATGGAATACATAACAATATGGGCGGAAGCCGCACCAGTAAAATATTGTATCGCAGAGACAACTACACACTTCTTGTTTGAACAAGTCATCACTAGGTTTGGGTGCCCAAGAGTTTTGATGTGACCAAGGCACACACTTCATAAACAACTCCATCCACGCACTGACTAAAGAATTTGAATTTCATCACCAGAAGAGTACACCGTATCACCCATAAGAAAATGGCACAGTAGAAGCCTTCAACAAAATTCTAGAAAACACACTAACAAAGATCTGTAACATCAATACAGATGAATGGGACCTCAAAGTACCAACAGTTTTATGGGCATATAGGACCACATGCAAAAAATTGACAGAGCACACACCATTCAAGATATTCTATGGCCAAGACGTAGTAATGCCATTATAATTTTTAGTACCTAGCTTACGCGTAGCAGCTATCACATAAATGATAGAACGAGGCATAGTACAGGAAAGAATGACTCAATTATTGTCAATGGAGGAAGACCAAATCCTAGAAGGATTTCATCAACAAGTGTAGAAAGAAAGAGACAAAGCTTGACACGATTGCCACATCAAGAAGAAAACGTTTAAGGAAGGAGATCTAGTATTTCTCTACGACAACAAGTAGTTTCAACACTCGGAGAAGCTCATAATGCATTGGTTAGGACCATACGAAGTAAAATATGTCACAGACAGAGGAGATGTATAGTTAAGAGAATTAACAGGAGCAGAACTTGGAGGAATGATCAACGAGATCTGACTGAAGCTGTACAAGGACAATTGACCACCCACCGCGCAGTAAAAATAAAAAATAAAAAAATCCTAAAATGAAAAAGAGAACAAAAAGGAAACAAGACTAAAAAGCGTGCAGCATGCCAGAGATAGAAAGGCCACATGACGTTTGAAACACAAATTTGACAAAGGCATGAACAATGGTTACATATAGAGGGAAAATAAGCAGGAAACAGAAAGTCAGCAAAAGCAGTATGACATGACAACACTAAGCGGAATTAAAGCACGGCAAGGATCGATGGGACATCACATTAAACATGCCAGTAGTAGATGGAAAAGAAAACGTAATGGAAAGTATGAAACCGCCGTAGATTCATTGAACCCATAGTTATGAGGCATTAAACACATAATGGAGGAAGTGTCCTTGACAAGCTTTGTGACTAGCCCATACAACACACGAGCACGTGAGCGATTGGTCTATTCGCGAAAGGAAAACAAAGAGAGATTAATAGAAGCCAGAACAACTAGAGAGAGACCACAAAAGTCCCAGAAGTTATTCGAACTTATCAATCGTTCGACAGTCACTACCATGGCACCAATGAAGACAGCATAAGCAATTCAGACAACCAGACCAACCAGGGTTCAAACTAGGTCATGAGGACCATTGGAAGAGAATGAACAACAACAACTAGAGACCATCGACATCAACAAAATCCCATACCCCAAGAGGATACCGGTGAACTCTACACCGATACTAGAAGAAATTCAATAGCCACAAGTAGAGGCCATGAAATTGTATATGCCAACAGTGGCGTAGGTGGCTCAGAACAAGGAAGTGGAAACCCAATAGGAAGTGCAACCAAAAATCACCGAAGCAGCCCTGGAGGTTAACAGAATGACACAAAATATGGAAGCACCAACGCAACCAAAAGAGTTGCAAATGACCATCTCAGGTAAATCAACAGAGGAGACCACTGCGAATGCCTCGGCTTGGCAAGAATGGTTGATGGGGGAACAACCGGAAGTTGCTGGAACTTTGAACCAGCCACTGCAGAAGGAAGACAAAGTTCAGATACCGAGCTCACCCCGTAAGAAACCTACAACAAAAATTGATCTACCACACATACCAGTTGGAGTACAGGTAGAACCAGAGCTACTCGGTCATGTCAGGAAGCTCAATTATTCCAACCATGACCTATCAAATGAAACCAAGTTCCCATAACTTTCACAGAGGGTATTCATGAATACCATAACTATAAACCAACTTGGAGAAATGATTAGCCAACCACACCAGTGGGCAGCTGGGCTAGACAGAACATGAATCTTAGGTTTGTTGAAGGTACCACATTTTGGCAGAGGCCAGTATGCAACAACATGCATCAAACAACTGTTAGCTGTCACACATGGAGGGGACATATGGCTGGAAAAACCCATCCCCTTAATTGTTGAGCTTATCACAAATCATAGGGTTACCAACCCGGGGTATGGATCCCGCATGGATTCTAGACAACAAATACAAGGAGAAAGTGTTGGCAGAAGAAATGAAGAAAAAATATGGCACCACCAGAGGATCGAGGGGCATCATAAACAAACAAATCAACAACGCAGCTACACAACTGGGTGTAAAAATCTTAGCTTGCAATTTTTTTAGAAAATTCCGCAAAGAGGAAGTACCAGTAGGAGTCATTACAATTGCAACTCAGTGCGCAGAAGGCACCTCTATGATATGAGTTCCATATCAATTGAACTTATTTCAATAGGATTTCAAAGATGAGCAAGACCTAAGAAAAAATTTTCATTCCTCGTGGCTGACTACCCTAATAGCCTTCATGGGATGGTGAGAACCAGGGTATGTGATCTTTTGTACCGAACCACATCCAGCGAGAGAGAGATACCTCTTACTGAGATCCGGGCTGCAGGCCAGGCAGAAGAGGGAGAACAAAATCATATTCGAATCATATCTATGAGATATACAAGAAGCTATCATCTGATGATGAAGAATAACACCAGAGGCTATCACGTGATATACAGACATTGCCAATTTCCGGGCCACAAGATAGACAATGTGGATATAACCAAGGCAGTATCCAGATAAACAGTGGCTACAAATGTGCTACTGCATCACAGAGGGTTATATAGACATGGTTATCAGGGAATGTCTTGATGAATGGAGGATCCCAACCATTACCCAAGAAATAACAGAAACAATAATAGATGGAGAGGCAAACTAGGCAGAAACATAGCCTCTGGAAATCCAAGTGCCCAAGAAACCACGAATGGGCCAAGGAAAGATGACTCAGGTAGATGAAGGGTCCAAGAAGATGGGGACCCATAAGGGGAATAAAGATACTACAGAGCTGACCAACGTACAATAAAAAAAAGCTAAGGGAGTGCAATAGACCGCCCCAAACCCCATCACATAGGAACCAGGGGGAAATAAGAGACCAGCCGCGCTGGAAGGAGGCACGCGAAAGAAATCAAAGGTGCAACAAGCATCTCCAAACTATAAGATCACAGAGGACGATGGGGAAATGATCACCAGAATGATCCATGATTTCTTAGCAGAAGATTTCGATCATGCAACACATCACAGGGATAAAATACAAAAAGAGCTGGCAGGAATGGGAGAGTTCCTTAAGAAATTTTGGGAAGCACAGACAACAAGAAGCAGAAGAGGCATCAAGCCACAGATAATACATACCAGAGAAAGAGTGTAGGTAGAAGAACGAGACCGAGTCCACTCCATGCCACACGCAAACGCAACGATTTACATCAATCCTAGCATGATTCCCATGGATGAAATTGTGGGGCAGACACCCCTGAAGGATTTGGACCACAACCAATTGGTCTTGACACAGATGCTATCAAAGAAACTACACAAATTGTAGGTTAGTGTCGACCACGAGGTACAGTCTCATTCACATAAAAACTTAGTCAAGCTAAAACAAGCAACAAAGAAGCAGGAAGTGTTGGAAACATTCTATGAGTAGGCCAAGGTTGAAACTTAGGAGGAAGAAGAATGCAAGAATGAATTGGAACGAATAGTGGGAGGAGTTTTTGATAAAATCCCAAGCACTGCGCAAGGGAATGAACTCCCAGTAGTAGGAAAGATTGACCAGGTTATGCAGGCAAATGATTAGTATCAGAAGGAGATCGAGAATCTTCGTGAACAACTCACACAAACCACTCCACCAGTAGTGAAGGAGAAAATAAAGCAGGAACCGACATCGCAGCTACAGGAGATGGAACAACAGGTTATCACAATAGCTGAATTGCTCGATAAAGAAGCACAAATTTGGACAAGGTTGGAGGAGGATCCACAGGTCCAACGCTGGGACAACGAAGAGGAAAGGATCAATACAATGATCCCAGAACTCAAACAAAGGCATAATACCATACCAATCCTAGAATGAGTCAAAGGGACGCAGGATATGAAGAAGATGCAGGCAGAACGTATCATTGCGCAACCACAGAAACAAGAGCGTCAGGCTCAAATAGAGCCACTACAGGAATGAGTAGCAAAAATAATCGCACAGGTAGAAGAAGCTAAAACGTAGATAGTATAGATGTAGACAAAATGTGCAGGATTGTTAAGCGACGAAGTGACAGTTCAGTTAGTAGACACCATCAAGGAGAAGACCACGCAGACATTGACAAAAGCAGTAGAGCTCAAGGAAAAGTTCCAGACGATCACCAAGGAGATCAAAAAATCTCAAAAGTATTAGGTGACTCAGGACGAGTCACATGTCAGCGTTGGGGGCCTATTGGCACCAGGTTGAAGTGGAATTAAATATGATCGTGCGAATGAATGTGTGCAGAAACAGAAGTAACAATTGGAAGGTAACACAACACGTGCGCATGCAAGAAAGCGTGCATAAGGAAAACGACAGATGGAGGAAGAACAACACACGTGCAGGGGAGGAAGACCTAACGTCGGTAGGGTTAGGATTTTGGTAATACATTGTAAATGTTTGAAGAGCCCTATATATATAAATAGAGATACACATGTATCATAGAGAGGTTGATTCACTTTTGTATTAGTTCAACTTTTGTAGTGATGTATTGTAGCTACATACAAGTTGATGCGCTATGTAATATGGTTATGGACCAATTTTGTAAGATGTTGAGCTAAGAATAGAGGAGAGGAGGAATATTTGAGGATTA